>VZUD01000103.1:13873082-13883294 GCA_013401065.1 Cepphus grylle
GCCACAAGCATCGCGAACGGCACCAGCCTCCCCCGAGCGCGTCCCGCCGTCCCCGCCGGCGGCCCGCACTGCCGCCGCCTCCCTCCCTGAGGAGAAAGTTACTCGGCGGCCCCTGCCCCTGCCGGCTCCGCTCCCCGCCGCAGCGCGGTTCAGGAGCAATGTCACGTTCAACAACTTGTTATGACACATGATCCATCCCCCTATCCCCATCCTCCTCCACACGCATCCACACCCCGGCGGTCCCCGCACGCCCCCGCCGCCGGCCGGCTCCGGCGGGCCCCTTACCTTCCCCCTCCAGAGGCCGCGGGCACCCGCGGGCGTGTGCGGGAGTGGGGTGCGTGTGGCGGCGCGGGCGGCGCCGGCTGGGCGGGCGCGGAAGGGGGGGTAGGGGGGAGGAGGGCGGTTGAGGCGGTTGGGAGGCGGTTGGGCGGCGGGAGCGCGCGCCTCGCCGGAGTTGTCGTTGGCGGGCGGCGGGGGAGGCTGCGGGGCGGCGCGGGGAGAGCGGGCGGGGGGCGGAGGAGCGTCCCGGGGCTTGTTTACGCATTGCCGCCCCGCTCGGTGCACGCACTTCACTCTCTGATTGGACACAAACTGGGGCACAGCCGGGACCGGGCGCTGCCAGCCCTCCGGCGCCGCTCGGCCGACGCTGGAGCCCCCGCCGGGCCTGCGCCGCGGCGGGTCACGGAGCGCACCGCCCGCCCGCCCCGCGGGTCCGCCGGCACCCGCTGCCGCCGCCAGCCCTCCCTGAGACTCTGCCCGGCCGCCGGCTCCGCGCATGCTCGGCGCTGTGGCGGGGGCCCGGCGGGCGCATGCGGCCGCGCATGGCCGTTGAGGCGGGTTGCCCGCTCTCTGCCCTCAGCTCGCGCCGGAGGCCGGGACGCTGTGGGGCGGTGGGCGAGACTCGGGGAGCTCGGCTCGGCGGCCGGAGGGGCTGCATAGAGCGTGGGCCGCTCCCCTCTGGCGGAGGGAAAACGGGACCGAGCGGGGACCGGCCGAGGTGGCCGCGGCTGCGCTCTGTCCCGGGAGGCGTTACGTAAGCGGCGGTTTGTGCCGAGGGCCCGGCGGGACCCTTCGCCTGTGGGCGTCCTCAGCAGGGGGACGGCGCTAGTGCGGCCTCTGTCAGCCGTATCGTCTGAGAAGGAAGGGCCGCCCTCCGGGGCTGCTCTCCTCCTTGTCTGTGTGGTGGCGTTTCCCTGCCGGGGAGATGGATGCGCTCTGTCCGGCTGCTGCTCGGGGACCGGTCACCGCCCTGTAACGGGAGCGGCCAGAGAGGGCGGCTGCCCCTTTGCCGCCCTTCGCCGGGCAGGTGCGGCCCCGTCGGTGACAAGAGCACAGCATTGCCATCGGTGAGGAAAAGGACGCTCTCTTCCCATGCTCTTAGAGCATCGGAGCAGGAGCACTTCGAAGTTCGGGTGGTACGCGGGCACAGCATGCGAGGTGCAGAGCATGCATCTCCAGGGAGCAAGGTTGACTGTTCCACGAGCAACTGCTGCACAGAAATACCGTGTTACTCTTGTTTGCGTAGGCAAAGGGCCCTTGCAGCAATGGGTATTTTCTCCTCAGTTAATTTGTGCTGTGCCTATGGTGACTCATATCTTATCCTTGGTAATTTCCAGTGGAAGAAATCATTTTAAGCAAGGAGTTGATGAGCACATAACACGGTTGTACGACATTACTCATGTATTCATTAATTCTAATTAAGCAACTATTCCTTTTACTCCCTTCCCACAGTCAACAACGGCAATAAATGTAATATCAAAATACATGCCACGAGAGCTCTTTGTGATAGGAATCCCCAATTTGCACTCTCAGTATGCACCACAGGAATTTCCCTCACTAATTTTTAGATGAGTAAGCTGCTCAATCACGTTTTCCTGAGATTTAACAGTAAAGCACTCGACTTCCTCATGCTGGTAACAGAATCAATGTTCCCTGTAACCCGCTTCATGTTGCTTCCTGCATGAAGTTTGGGGCAAGGGCCCTTGCTAGAAGCGTTTCCCTGCGAGCCAGTAGAGCTGCTGGGCAGCAGTCAGGACTGCCGATGCTAACTTACAGCTCAGCTTTCATCTGCAAGTTAGCGCCTTTCATGAGTTCAACTTTCATTCTTAGATGGAAAGCAGGAGAGTGGTTTTGAAAGATTCACTGTAATCTATCCATGATGCTTTCCAAGTAGCACTGCATTAAGAAAAACTTTTATCTAGGGAAGCGTTTTCTTGTGCCTACTGACATACATCTTTCTGTCTTTTAGCCACTTCAAGCCTTCCTGGCAGCACTTACCAGGATATCTGAGTTGAAGGTGCTTTAGCATCATCTGACCAGGTTGCAGCATCAGATTTATTTAGACATCAATGTGCACCGTCAGTAAGTGGCTATTCTGAGGCTTTGCTGGTCAGACTAGTGTTCATCGTGCCTGTCGGGCCAGCTGTTGGTTATAATTGGGTTTGTGGTAATCAGCCAGATTCGTGATATTGGAGCAGTGCGTTCAACTCCTTTGAGTTTATACTCAATGGGGGTCACACAATGCACAGCATATTTTTAGAGATTAAAAGAAACTTCACTGAAAATAAACTGGGCTCTCTATACTTTAAGCTATTGCATCAGGCTCACTGAAAACTCAGACACGCCTGAATTGTTTTACCTGGGTCCTATCCTTCAGGTTTTTGGGGTTTTTCTTTGGTTTTTGGGGGGAAATGGTAAGTAAAACTTAATGACTATTATCTTTCATTTGCAGAAAATAAAGAAATTCTGGATCATGAAAGAACAGTTCCAGAGGGGCACAATGGTTCTCACTGGGGTCTTTGTTTATCTGAAAAAAGGGCAGAAAAAAACCAACATCCTTCCTAGTCCTTCCTTTGCATGAAGGTACTCAAGCACTCAGTGTTTTTACTGGAAAATGAATCCTGCATTAACACTTTTGAGAGCTCCCCTGTTTCTGGGAGGCACAATATTGTGCTATACAATCCCAAATTGTAACTCCTAAAGAGAGGGCTGTCAGTGAGGAACAACTGATGCCTACTCTGGAGTCACGGAAGAAACCATACCAGAAGATAAAGATATTCAATGTATTGTTTTAAGTAGAAAATGTAGCTACCAATGATGGTCTGTACATGGCAGGACAGAGCTCAGGGGAGACTAGATTTCTTTACTAAGACAACAAGGAAGGCATACAATAAAAACAATGCCAAACATAATTCAGCACCAAGACAGTTATCTCACCAAATGTTCTCTGTCTACCTAAATGATGGATGCGATTTCTCCTTTCAAGCTTTTCTTCACAGCCAAGAGGGCCACAGGTTTAAATAAAAGTACATATATATAATTGCAAATCTACATGAAAGCTTATCTTCTCACATGTTTGCTTGGCTCCTAGGAGACACCAATAGCAAGAGACTAATAAAGCACAAGAGTTGGCACCACTCGCTCTGTTTGTTGCAATGTAAGACGTAAAGGTCTAAATCCATTAAGTGACTCTGAAAACCTCAACTATGGATTCCAGTGTTATTTCCTATCTTAGATAATACTGAATTTTTAGTGTAAATAGCTTTTACAGCTTCACAGTAGTCTTTGCATACAGCAGCAAAGGCTTTGTCTGGTTCAATACTCAGTTTTCTAATTATATTTATTTCACTTCCTCTGTTGATCTTATTTCTAGTAGAGTGAGGAGCCTTAAACTACTCCCCAGGGCTCTCTTCTTGATCCCAAGCTTTTTAACATGTAGGTGTTTCCTCAAGATGATGGCTTTTGTAAGCTGTCAGTTATTTGTTATTAGAGCAACAGCCATATCTCCCATCTCCTCTTCCGATGGTGCATCTTTGGAGAACTGGCATGAATGTGGTTCTCAACTGTAAAATACGTGGTTGAGAGATGTTTTTTAAAACTAAGCAGTTGTTACGTTTAGGGTTGTAAGTTATTAGTACATTCTGCCTGTCAAATAAGCCCACATACTTTCCACTGAAGGCCAAGCCATAACCTTTTGGTATATGTTTATCTTTCAGAGCCCTGTCTCTCAATTTCTGACTTAACATACGTAAATCTCAGTGGGTGCCCTCCCTGCCTCCTCAGGAATATTGCCAGGGTACATTTTTCCATTTCCAAAGCTTACATAGGAATTGCAATTCATGGCTTTAAAATATCTAGCATTAATTATGCAGCTTTCTTTGAGCGAGGACTTCTTGCCAGAGTGAGTGATGAGTTTCATCCAGAATTTGACTACTAAGCTATCTTGTTTAGCAGAGCACTAGGGTACTCCATGACTACTTCCCTTTGAAAAGAGAGCATCAACCATTCCTAATTCCCTATTTAGAACCATTATGCTATTTTAAATGCTATCTTACACTACAATTTTGCATTTCAGGCATTTTGGTTTCATTCATTGTATACGTTACTGTGATATGCAAGAGGCTCTCCAAACAAGGTTATCAATTGTTTACTGGTTAGCTATAGGCACCCTTGGGTTTTAGTTTTATTGAGTACAGCTTAGAGGTACTCTGATTCCAGAGGATTTCCTAGCAAGAGTGAGACTAAACTGTGAGTTCTGCTTTTTGGTGAATATTTTTAACTTGAGCATTGTTTAATTTCTATTGTATAGATACCAAAATACAGTGACATATGAATTACATGGCAGAAAACAAGTGATCTCTTGCCTTTAAGACTAGACAGAGTTTTCACTCTGTTGCAGAGGGGAAGGAAGAGGTGTAAAACACCTGCTCAGACTGGCTTCAGCTCCAGCAGGAGGAGGAGTTGCCAGATGATCTCTTTGCCTAATTACAGAGTTGGTGCAGAGCCTGCCACAAGAAAATGTAAGAGTTTACTATCTCCTCAGGACAAAGCTGTTGAGATCAGTGGCTAAATGGCATCTTTAATATGATCTATTGGTGCATTGTAAATATGTAAATAAGTAACAAAACATCTTCTAGCTACCAGCCAGCATTTGGTACTAAAGACAAACCTCTCCAGTGTTGGAGCAGATCATAAACCCAGCTACAGCAACATCAGGGCTTAACCCTCATCAGGGTGTTCTGCCCACCTGCAGAGGCAGCAGGAGTCTCCATGGACCTGCTCTAGCACTTTGTGGTGACTCGTATCTCATCTCCAGTCGCACTGTTCTGGAAACTCTCTACTTCCTTCCATTTCACCAGGTTTTTGTTTTTTTTTTTTTAACTCAGCCATGCTCTGTAGCTTAGTATTACTGTTAAGTATTTTAGTTTTAATGTCAGAGAAAGGTGTTTCCCATCAGTAGTTTGAATTTCATCATTTTATGCAATATGAACTAAGGTATAATTACATTATATAAGAGACTGTTACAACATGTCATTTTGTAGACAGGATAAAATACCTGTGAATGACTACGGGCAATCTTCCTCCAAAATGGAGAAGGGTATAGACAGGTTGTCTCCTAGTAACGAGCTGTATTGTTTCACACAGGGGAGTTCTGCTCATAGAGAATTGCAAGAGAGATTTTAATAGGCTAAACTATTATTGTTGTGTTTGAGTGCGTTGACAGGACTGATACCTGCACTCAGTAATCACAGCAGCTGGTTCTGAGAGTCTCACTCCTGTCAGTGAGGCGACAATCCCTTATCAAGACATTCAGAGCATAATTACTGAATGGAGTCAGTCCTTCAGCAGCCCAGAGACCACACTAGATGGTCACTTTTACGCTGCTGAATGGAATGAATGAAGGAAAGGAAGATGCAGAGCAAAGTCTCCAGGAACACTTTTCCTCTTCACTTACAGATGGGGACGTAACTCATTTCCTGCACATCCCTTCTGTAGCCTGTGTGTGCAAAAGAGCTCACAAATCAATTGAGAGAAGTAGCTGCTCAGGAGCATACCCGAATTCGGATCATGAGTATAGCCTACCCACGTAAACATTTTTGGATGATCCTAAATAAAAATATTTCCTGCATTGAGTCTTTATTTTCTTTTGATGATGTTGATTTGAGCCCATGTTGAAGTGAAAAAAAGTAGTAGACTTTTTTTTTTTAAGATCCCTAGAAATCAGTTTTTTAAATTTCTAGAGTTTCTACTAAAACCCCCACAGTGGGTCTTGCTGGCAACATGAACAGTAAGATAAATTACAACCAGTCAAGTCCATGTTTTACACCAATTTCTACATTAGAATTCAAAATTCTTAAGGTCACAAGTGTTTCATCTGGTTGGTATGTTTTGTCATGGTCCTTGCTGGGGCATCTGAACATGTTAGTAAGAAAAGGGTAAATATATTTCTAAGTTTTATTTGTATGTCAGCTAGAACCTAGGAATAAAGATTTTTAAAAGTTAGACGGGAAAAAAGAAGTCCTGCTTACACTGTAATTTTCAGTCTGGCCTGTGGACCTTGTTGAAAACAAGGCAAGTTGGAAGGGGTTTAACTATTTAGGGTGGAGCAGTTGAGGTCTCCGTGTAGATAACTAGAGCCGTGGATACTGGAGGTTTCCTTTACAATGGGATGCAATAGCACAAGGAGAAAAGGAAAAAGAAAGACTTGTGTGGCAAATCGATCCCATGGATCAGAGATCTTCCTTGGATGTCTTTAAAAAGAAGCAGCCGCTAAGAGCTCTTGCCACAGGATAGAGCACAGATGGATTGAAGAGTTCCCATACGAAAAGCAGCTTTTCTAATTATTAAGGCTCAACTTATTCCCTCGCAAATACTTAGGATGACACAGCACACACAATATCATATAAAAAAAAAATCTGTTTTTTAGCACATACCAAAATGCACAGTATAAACCCACTTTTTTTCTGCTGCATAGCATGAACATATTTTCTGCATTTTTTTTTTATCCCCTCTGCATGTACCTGATGGCACCATCACTTCAGACACAGTAACATTCCTTATAAACTTCCTCCCAGACAGCAGGGATCCAGCAGGTTTTAATCCTAAATGATTTTTAAAACTACTATAAAAAAATATATCTGAGCAGTCCAAACAGTTGAGAGCTTAAATTATTATTAGGCAATATATATATATTTTGAAAATGAGTCAGTGAAAGATTTACTTATCAGGTGGTAGTGTACTAGTGTATTTTCTTGGCAAACATAGAAAAGATTTTCAACCATGAGATAAGGAAGGAGAATTTGACAGACTGCTCTTTATACTTCTAATCAGAATGGTTACCAGGATGTTTTGGTTTCTCAAATGCCTGAGAATTCTCCCACTACTTGAAAATTTTCACTCATTAAAACATGAAGAGTCTATAGCTGCAAATCCATGCAGAAAAAACACAGTGCTTTCATAATCTGATCTCTCATATTCAAAACCAGGTACTGCATAGCTCCATAATGGTATATTGAGCATTATTTATAGCTCATTTTATTTAATGAAGCGCGTGATCTCTTTATTTTTGAATTCTGCTATTTACAGATGAGTTTATAGCAAACTGAAAATATTTCAGTCATGTGTGATTGTTAGTTCTCCTGGCTTCACTCCGCTTAGGCAGAGCTGGGCTACAGCTTCATGGTAGGCAGCAAGAGGTGGCTTTGATTTGTTCAAGGCAGATGCGTCAATGCCTTGGGGTGCTATACTGAGTACTTCAGAAAGCCTTAAATGTCCTGTCCTTTCAATTATTTTTCAGCTTTGCACGTGAATAGCTGGCATAAGTACGGCTGCTGGGAAACATGGGACACCCTGACATTCCTCAATAAACCGCATGCAGGCAGTTGCCTGTAAGGTAGAGCAGAAACAATTGCAGAAACACTCTGCCCATCAGATTAATGAAAAGAAGTTTCTTGCCAGAGGAGTGCACCTGAGACAACCATCTCTCGCCTCTGGATCATTAGCCCATGAAGACTAGGGGAGGGAGGCCATGCAAAAGTACTGTCTCATCACATACCCCTTTCGTGCTGTTCTTAAATATGAGTTACTTTCTTTGTAAGCCAACAAGCTGTTTTCTGAGCAGCAGGACTGTGGCCGCCGGCTCCCTACCCATTTTTGTCCTATAAACTTACACTGCCCCTTTCTCCAGTTTCTCCCAGATGCCGGTTTCCCCTCCCAACTGCAGCACACAAAGCATAACCCACTGCACTTCTGCATCCCTTACAGCTCTCCCCATCAGAGCTAAGATGGTCAGGGACCAGCTGGACTAACTGCCATTAATTGGGCTGGCATTAATCTGGGTCCTTCTCCTCTGGCCAGTTGCTGTTTTTCATGAAGCTTGTTCTCGCAGTCTCCCTCTCTCCAGTCAAATACAGCTGGAACTTATCAGTAAATTCAAACATCATTAGGGAAGGGAAGCCAGTAGCAGATAGACAAACTGTGGCACTGTAGGTCTTATTTCCTTCAAACACCCAGCTGAACTCCGGTTAGATCTGGCCTTCAAAAGTTCTCTTAATCCTAACCAAACACTTTGCTATAAAGCCGGTTAAAAGCTCAAACTACGTTTTCAGTAACCTTACAATAAACATAAATTTTTTAATTGAAGTTCGAAGTTTTGAGGAAGAGTTTTAAGCAACCAAATTTACAGACAACCTTGGTGACAAATCAATGGAAGCAGGTGGATGTCTAAATTTAACATTGAATCTATTTTCACACAGCCAAAACTCTAAATAGGGAGAATCTACAAGATGAATTGGTGAAACTGAAAAACTTTACACCCCCAAATTTTATGTAACGTAAATTTCAACATCTCATCTAAATTCCTGCCAAATTCGGGATCCATATGCACTGCTGTGGAGTTAATTTGAATTTGGAATGCAAGGTGTTACTTCTTTTCACTGGTGTATAGCGTGTTCGATAAAGACAAATTCATAGCTGGAGAGATGAAATGAGAAAGGGCAGCAGAGCGTGAGGAAACAAAGATTGGAAAAAGAAGAACAGTAGAGGGAAAGGGGATGCCTGTCAGGTGCCTGTGTAATTTAAGTTCTCAGCTGCCCTGGCAGCTCCTCTCCCCAGAGGAGAGCTCGCTGCAGGTACAGTGGCAGGAACAGGCTTTTTCATGCCATTCATTCACAAACACTGGAGGGGGAGGTCAAGAAAAATCAATGCCACTTTTTCCATCTGGTTGCTCACAAGATCATGTGAATGAAATCTGTCAGTGATGCTAAATGGCTCGCCAGGCTGGGTGACTGTGTAATTACTGCAATTTCCTCCTTCCTCCCTCTGTGTTTAGTTTACGTTTTCTCTGCTACATTCTGTCCAGCCTCACATATCCTTAGTTACTGAGAAAAGTCACTAATTTTAGACATACAAATTCAGTGCATTATAGAGAATCATGTAGACCAACCAGAAGGAAAGAGAAACCTCCATAATTGCTTAGATACAGACATTGGTGGAAGAGTAAGTAAGAACGTGGATGGACAAACCATCTGGTGAACTGCAGAGTGAGAAGCGGGTACTGTCTACCCAGGATGATATCCTCAGTTATAGTCTTATACCCCTTGTGCGATGCTGTCATTCAAGGAGGCATTTGGGAAAGGCAAGAAGAGAGGGCACCAGTTAAGTATAAATCCATGTTTCGCAGAAGGCTCTCTTCCTTTAAAACACTGTGTTATGTCTATGCATTTTCCTCAAATAGAAGGGAAGCTCTCAAATACCTTTGAAACCTATTAAAAAAAGCCCTCATACATTAGAAATGAGAAAGGAACTATCTTTTTCCTGACTGATTTTATTTCCTACTTGCAACTAAGTAATTTTTATAAGCCTGTTGTTGCCACCACACAAAATAAGCTGGTCGGACCTCATTTAGTAACTGACACACAGGTAAAGCTTCGTTAACTCTATCTATGCGTAGGCAGAAATACAATAAAATCAGAATTTTTAAACAAATATCCAAAGACAGAGATTTTTTGAATGTTGGTATTTTCAGTTTCAAATAATTTCACTGACACTTTAAGATTTGCTTTTACAGATGGAAGTGAACAAATTTAATTTTGCTGTGACTGCAGCACTTTGGACTTCAGGTTTCAAAACTCAGACATCCCTCACTGGACTCTCATTCAAAATGAAAATCTTGTATGATATGACCAAATTTTAGTTTCTATGTGCGATGAATTCTTTCAATTGTCAAGTACCAGGCTCAAAAATGAGTCACAGTGCCTGGTGAAATAAATAATTAAATAGGATGGCTGTCTAAATGAGAGCTACACCTTGACCAGTAGTAATATTTAGTGAAATCCGACTGCTTATCATTTGATGTTTGAATATCTCCAAAGCTTCAGAAACCCGAGCAAGGTGGGCCCGAGGCCCCTCTTTGATTTTTTTCATTTGGAACAG
>VZUD01000103.1:13883330-13931712 GCA_013401065.1 Cepphus grylle
TGCAGCGGTAACACGCCGCGTCACTCGGCGAGGTGAAGAAAAAAGGCACGCTGATGTGACAGGATACGCTCACGCTGGCATTAGCTATGCTAAGCCTGTCTGGTAGATAGAAGACTTCTGTCTCCAGAACAGATTTTAGGCACATTTCATCAGCCCAAGTTTAATCCCTCCTGACAGCATGCCTACTTTAATGCCATCTTTCTTTTTGGAATATTTCACCCAGCTTTTCCCACAGAGTTCCTAGGTAAGTAGACCTAGGGGCATGAAGGGTGCCAGACTGTTAGCCAGAGAGGTCAGATTCCTTTATCCAACAGATTTGAAGCAAGTGCCACATGACATTCAGCTAAAGAGCGGCTTCATGACTGGTGTGATTAGGTGACGCAGTTCATACATGCTTTTGCTTAGCCATACTCTCGAGGCTGATTGTAACTCCCGGTGGCCGTTACTGTTGATTTGTCTTCCAAGAACATCCATCCACTATCAAACTTCTCCCGATTGCAAGAGAGACACCAAGCGAGGATTTCCACCCCCCCAATATTAGCAGTAAAGTCTGCATAGCTAACAGCTTAGAAATTTTTTATTTATTTATTTTTTTAAATGGCTTATATAATAGCTGTGGCAATTTCAGTAAGCTCCAGCATCTTGCTTCCTTCTCCCACAGTCCCCAAAGCAGCAGTACACACTGCTGGTAGCCCACACCTCTCCTTTTCAATCCCTGCAGCAGCTCCTGATTTCTTCATCGTTACCCTCTGCAGGGAAGGTGCCTTAGCTGCCTCACATTCATCCTTCGTTCAGCAAAATGTGGAACAAATGTTCAGCGACAGCCTGTTGCACACCAGTTTAATAGCACATAAAACAGAAAGGCCACTGATAGCAGCTTTTGGAAATTCAGCATTTTGTATTTAAAGCTATTCAGCTTTACGATAATGTGATGGTTCATTCTGCAGTTAGATTTCCAGAGAAGCGTGGCTTCATGTAAAGCAGTATTACTGTATTTTTAAGACACTTTTGGACTTCCAGTGGAGTCCTTTGTAAAATTCTAAGAGAAGTTTGTTCCAGGAATTGCAACAGGAGGCGTTAATAATGCAAATATCCCACTAACCTCTACAGAATACTTCATGCTCCACGTTCTCCAAGAAATGACTAAAAGATTTTTGAAGAGGCAAAAAATCACAGCAATGTAAATCAATAATAATGATACCTTTCCCTGGTGGATGTGTATTTCTACCTAATGGAAAATCTTAAAAACTGATTAAGCACTTCATTACCAGATCATGTATCTTCTGACTGCTAGTGAAACTGCGTTACTGCATTAAGGAAAGAGATATTTGTATTAGAGGGGAAAACCACAACCAACTTTTCAAACTTCAAATGCAGACTTGGACATCTGTTGCCCCCAGTTTCCCTCTGTCTTTCCAGCCTCTCCCTCTGCTCTTTGTTCACTTTCCCTTTTATGACTCTAAGCAGCCCTTTTTTTTTTTAGGCTTCTCTCCCCAGCACAGGTCTTCCTTCACCGTCAGTTACTTTCCTCCTATATTTCCGTTGTCCTGCCATGGCTTGCGGAGGTTATGCATTTTCCTTCCATAGTACCGGTAGTGCCTGCGTGGGGGAAATCCCTTGTCTCTTCCTGTGTGACTGGTGAGTGGTTCAGTGCAGTGTGAAGACGCGTAGAAGCACCTTTCCTATGAGGATCTTTGGCGTCCCCATGCCCGAGTTTCTGCCCTGGCTGCCGTAAGCAGACTGTGGGATACCCCATATAGCCATCTGCTCTGCTTATTACATGAAAGGGCTCCATTTTTTCCTGGGGCTGAAGATGGCAGTGCAAACCTATTCCTATCCCTTTCTCTTAAAGGGCCTTCATAGGTTGTGCGTTGGTTTGTTTTTTTTTTTTGGCTATCACAGGATAGCTGCTTTCCCAGTAGACTATGCTGAAGGCTGCAGAATGCAGGCCCCTCTCCCAGCTTAAAGAGCATCCTTGGGGTTGTGGGAGAACATACTGGGTGTCTTCCCAGTTGTTCTCCCTCCTGTTGCACTAATATTCCCATTGGCAGCCAGCTCTTCTGAGCCAGCCAGGAGACATTCTTGTAAACAGAACAGAAGGTAAAGAGCTACAGAAGCCAAGAGCATCCTTTTACACATGCTAATTAGTTTTATAAGAGCATTTGGGGGTCAGGCATCATTCCCTGCCTGCATTCAATCCCTGTGGAAGTCTTTAAGCATCTTTGAAGACAGCTCTTAGCAGAGACTTCCTTTTCAAGTCGTACATTAAACATAAGATATGACATTTGAAGAAATACTTTTGTATATGGTTAGTCTCTAATCATCTAAGAATAAGCCAATCAGATGCAAATCTATTTCCCAACAGCATATAATATGTCATCTTAATATAGATGTCTTTCCAGGCAGTGTGGTTTCCCTAATAGCAAAAAATAGAAAGCTGTCCTCCAGGAGGGGAGTGGAAATAATACAACACTGCTGAAGTAATCCTATTGCAACACAGTCAAGAAGACTTCAGACTGTAACTTGCTATTGAATCCTGACTGTCACCTGCAGCTGGTAGCAAAGCTAATAGTACACCTCCAAGAAGTGGCCCACTTCAGTGGTTGACCTCCATCTACCTCTGGCGCATGGGCAGTATTGTTGGAGGGACGCAAGTCACCCATCTCCAGTCATAGAACCATAGAATAGAATCATGGAATCATAGAATCATTTTTGGTTGGAAGAGACCTTTCAGATCATGAAGTCCAACTGTAAGTCTACCACCGCCAAGTTACCACTAAACCATGTCCCTCAGCACGACACCTACATGTCTTTTAAGTAGCTTAATTGCCTCCAGGGCCACTCATCCACTTCTCTGGGCAGCCTGTTCCAATGCAACCCGTTCAGTGAAGAAGTTTTTCCTAATATCCAATCTAAATCTCCTTTAGTGCAACTAGAGGCAGTTTCCTCTTGTTATATATATCACTTGTTACTTGGGAGAGGAGACAGACCCCCACCTCTCTACAGCCTCCTTTCAGGTAGTTGCAGAGAGTGATAAGGTCTCCCCTCAGCATCCTTTTCTCCAGACTCAACAATCCCAGTTCCCTCAGCCGCTCCTCATACGACTTGTAAGTCCTTAGTGAACACAAAGGGGCTATACATAGAACAAAAAACAGTCTCAGCTCAGCTTTCATCCACGCCCAGAGATTTAAGTGAAGCAAGAGGTAAGTGACAGATGTATAAAGAGTCCCCGCCTGCTAAAGAAAACCAGCAGAACCCAAGCGACTGCTAGGGGAATGTTCTTATCTTCCATCAGTACTGTAACTGGGAGATGAACACGAAGGGGAAATGTTTTCGGCATGCAAGCTTTCTTACAGCCATAGAGGAGAACAGCAGTTTTGTTTCAGGTATAAAATATTATAAATATAAAACTGAATATGTTCTCGGTTTTCCTTTATAAGACTTTTCCTCAACAAGGAAGTAATAGTAGAACCACTAATTTTGCATATCAAAAATAATAGGAAAACTTCACAATTATCAGCTCTATAATAATACTGTAAGACATTAAACCACATTTTATAAGAAATATCATCTTTGATGGGACTTGTATCATGAAATACATTTAACATCTCAGGAAGATATAACATAAACACCTCATAGCATAGTTTTACATAAAATAACAGGTGGATCACTGTGGTTAACTTTTTTTCAGAACTATTGAAGTTCTGCACAACAAAATGAGAATTCAAACAGCAATAACGTGCCAAAAGGATGATTTCAGTCACAGTTTTGTTTATGCAAAAATGAAGCAACAAATTACCCCCATCAAGACAAAACTGATGCTCAGAGGAGGCACACGGGCAAGGAGCCCGTGTTTCTACCTTTGCTCATCCTAGAGGAGCAAAGGAAGGTTCGCAAAGTGCCTTCTGCCCTGTCAAAAGCACTCACTTAATGTTTGAGTCACCACAATGCCTGTGACCTGGAACACCTACCACTTTTTTTGTGTTGATTAAACTTCATTAGAGGTGAAAAAGCTGCCTGCTGTTGGAAGGGAGGGGAGAAGAAGGCACTAACAGGCCACTTTCCAAACAGATTTCCCAGAAACAGAGCAATTAATAAAGGGCTCGAGAAATGCTTTTTGTGCACTTCTATTTGTTATGTCATGAAGTGTCAACTGAAAGCTTAATGAATCATAAAATGCAGCATTTTTATGATTATTTCTTCACACCTAATCCAGATATTTCTAAATACACAGGGTATTAGTAATGCACAGGCAGCATTTGGATCTAGCTTCCCCTTGACCAAGGTCACATACACAAACCAAATAGTTCTGCGAGCAGAGGAGCTAACGGAACCTGCTTTGCTATGGATTTTATCTGGGAGTCGAGTTCACTGGTAGCAAACTGGGTGGGAATTTTAAGTGAAGTTTTTCCCAGATTTGGGGTACACAACATAAAAATCACTCCTCTTGTGGTCTTGTAAGAGCAGAGTCCTCAGTAGAGGGGCTTTCCCTTGTCAGGGGCACTCTCAGAGCCTCTTTCACTCCCCTCTGTAACAGGCTCTTGATTTTCATGAATTTATAAGAATATATGAATTATTTGGAGACCGCTGTTCCTCTAATTTGGTTAAAATTTGCTAGTGGATTAAAAAGCTGCCGCAGCAGGACAGACAGATGCACGACCACATCCAAATCACATGATTGCATAAGCCTTGTTTCCTTAGAAAACCAGACCCACAAAAAGGACATCACAGAGACAGAAAAGAGCAATTTAAACAATACATTGACAACAGCTAACAAGCACATCCTACTCCTGTCCACAGCAATTCTACACACATGAAAGAGTTCTTGAGGCAAACATCATTCACAGATTAAAAACATCTTAGTGGCTCTCATTTACCACAATAGTTTCACTTTTTCATACAGTAAACACAACTGAGCTCCACTGAGCTACCAAAAGACATTATGAAGGAGTTGTGGTGAATGGGGTTAAATCCAGTTGGTGGCTGGTCACAAGTGGTGTTCCCCAGGGCTCAGTACTGGGGCCTGTTCTCTTTAATATCTTTATCAATGATTTGGACAAAGGGATCGAGTGCACCCTCAGTAATTTTGCAGGCAACAAGTTGGACAGGAGTGTTGATCTGCTTGAGTGTAGGAAGGCTCAACAGAGGGATCTGGACAGGCTGGATCGATGGGCTGAGGCCAATGGTATGAGGTTCAACAAGGCCAAGTGCCGGGTCCTGCACTTGGGTCACAACAACCCCTTGCAATGCTACAGGCTTGGGGAAGAGTGGCTGGAGAGCTGCCTGGCAGAAAAGGACCTGGGTGTGTTGGTCAACAGCTGGCTGAATATGAGTCAGCAGCATGCCCAGGTGGACAAGAAGGCCAACAGCATCCTGGGTGTATTTGAAATAGTGTGACCAGCAGGACTAGGGAAGTGATTGTCCCTCCGTACTCAGCACTGGTGAGGCCCCACCTCAAATACTGTGTTCAGTTTTGGGCCCCTTGCTACAGGAGGGACATTGAGGTGCTGGAGAGTGCCCAGAGAAGGGCAACGAAGCTGGTGAGGAGTCTTGAGCACAAGCCTTATGAGGAGCATCTAAGGGAACTGGGGTTGTAGCCTGGAAAAGAGGAGGCTGAGGGGAGACCTTATGCTCTCTGCAACTACCTGAAAGGAGGTTGTAGCGAGGTGGGGGTCATTTCTCCCAAGAGGAGGGATAGGGCAGGCACTAGGACAAGAGGAAATGGCCTCAAGTTGTGCCAGGAGAGGTTTAGATCAGATGTTAGGAAAAATTTCTTCACTGAAAGGATTACCAAGCCTTGGAACCAGCTGCCCAGGTAAGTGATTGAGTCACCATCCCTGGAGGTATTTAAGAGACAGGTAGACACGGTGCTGAGGGACATGATTTAGTGGTGGTTTTGGCAGTGTTATGTTGATGGTTGGACTTGATGATCTTATAGGTCTTTTCCAACCTAAACAATTCTATGACATGCTTCATCATAATAATATCAATAAGAAAATACATTGCATCAAAAAAATGTTATCTAGTGAATGACAGTTCTTATTGTAGAAGCAAGAAGATATCAATAGATGTCCATCTTAACTTTAAGGTTTTTTTCCAGAGACAACTAAGTCAGGTACAAGTATTTCTGTTCAGATAAATAAGGGAATGAGGATTCAATCCCTTTAAAGATCTATTTTTTTTCAATCTTATAAATCATGCAGTTTTCTTTCACACAGTATTTTTCCACTAGAAACAGAATCAAAGCAAACTTTCAGAAAAGACCTCCTTGGTTCTGCAGAAGCTCTGTTTTGGAAAATTGTCTCCTTTGATTCCCCTCCTTTTCCCTCCCCATGAGCTATTTTCAGTATTTCCAACAAGCTGTTAGTCATAACAAGTTATCAGACCTGGAGGGTATTAGTTCTCCGATGAAGCAGAAACAAATCACAGACGAGGTTCTCCTCAGATAGCTTCATCATATGAATGACACAGGAATCGTAGCACCCTGAGCTTACTCATTCATCTTACTTTGAACCAAAAATTTGATCATATTATTTTCGAATACGTATTTCTGATGCAAACTCTAAACGGGCATCTCCTCCACAAGAGAACTTCATGTTTACACAGGAATGTTTACACAGGTGATAGAGGACATGGTTGTACGGCACCAGGAAGGCATGTTTGCCCTAAATTAAGATCCGTAACGCTAATTATGGCATGATAGCAACACCTGTAGTCCTCTCCCAGTGTTACACATACCTTCCATCCATTCTTTTGTCTTTCCTCCTAGCTGTAGTTCTTGGTCAGGTTTCCCCCCCCACCCCCCTTTCCTTCACCTCCTTCCCAGCCGCCACCATGGAGCAGAACAGCAACTCAGACACCCTCAGAGAGAGTTCTACCTGCCCGGCAGCTGGTGCAGATGCTCTGCCATCCCCACACTGGAACAGCAGCTCTGTGTGGTGTCACCTGAGCTACCGTCTATCTGCAGAACGAGCGACACTCGGCATTTTCATACATGCCAGGATTTTGCATACACTAAAAAAAGCTCAGTTGTTTCCCCTGAAGTGAGCCAAGGTGGGTGATGCTCAGGGTAAACAAGT
Source organism: Cepphus grylle (assembly GCA_013401065.1). Taxonomy (NCBI): domain Eukaryota; kingdom Metazoa; phylum Chordata; class Aves; order Charadriiformes; family Alcidae; genus Cepphus; species Cepphus grylle. Next base: position 13,890,410 of record VZUD01000103.1, read on the forward strand.
CTTCAGCTGCGGAACCCATCCCTGCCAGCTTTTTCCACTGCTTCTGCTGGCACGATGCAGGAGCATCATTCAGCGGGGTGCAGCTCTGGGCGGGGGGCTGGGATTAGGGCAGCTGCGCTGAGCACTAGGGCAGCTTCATAAACAGGAGGGACTGCATTTGTGAATACTGAAGTCGGTAGGTAAATTATATTCGATACTGGGAGAAAAGCCTATAAAAGCAGAAGTTAAGCGATCTGTATTGTCACTCAAAGGAGCAAATTACATTATTCCTTCCTTGCTTCTGAATTAGCTGCAGTCTCAGTACTAATTTGTATTTCTCTTAAAGTTTGCTTCTTGCAATATGTGCTGGGTAAATTGAATTGAAGACTTTAGTATTTTTCTGTTTAATGTAACACTACCTTACAAATGATACAGACCTCCTCTAACAAACATATTTGGAGTCTTGTGTTTTCCTGGGGGGGTGGGGAACAGAACAATTTTTCTCACCAACCGTCCAGGTACATGTAAACATTCGTTTGTGAAGTTTGTGTGTTCAGAGAACAGCTAGTGAAGAGCCAAGTTCCAGGAGTAACGTAAGTGCTCATTATAAAGGTAGCATTTCTCACAACAATCGTGCTTTGTCTTCTTAGCAGACAAGCTGTACTACTGGCCGCAGGTTTGTTTTTTCTAACGGCCTCCTCTCCCAGGGAAACAAAATCCCCAGCAAGCAGCAGCGACTGCTGTAATTGCTGAGAGCAGAAATAAATGCACATTCAGGACTAATCTACTAATAACCTTTCCCCTCCTTGCCCCCAGCCCGGCCCATTATCTGTGTTTTGCATCAGTTACATGGAAGCCTAAAAGTAACCAGCCAATTCTGAAACCTGAGCAGCTGGAAGTGTTGAAGTCCCTCCCCACCACCAAGGAGCTCCATCCACCTCTGGCAATTACGCTATGGTTAAAACCCGAACTTTTTCATTCAACTGAACACATATGTTTTTCAAAAATACACAACCCTGGACTTGGAGTAACCCAGAAGGAGCAAGGTATTAACGCAGACAAGAATTTTGCTGCTCTCATATGCAGGTTATTTGTAAGTTTCTTACCACATCTGAATTCTAATTTTCTCATCTCTAAATGGCAGCCTGCCAGTTGCGTCTGTCTCTTGAACTGCTCCTTTGTATGCTAGATCCAATACAAGCATCAGCACACATTAATATTTCTATTTTTGCACCAAGCACCAGCTCGTAAAATGACAAATATGATAGCACAGAACCAGAATTTAATAGAAGCTGCTGATGATCAGAATCACATTTTTCCTGGTGAGAAGTGAAAAGATTTTGATGAGATCTAAATAGAGTAAAGTTCTTCGTCATGTGCAGCTTTAGGGATTCAGATGAGCACTGATTGGAATTTGCCCCTTTTGAATTTGCCCCTTTTTTTCTTAATATGAGGTGTCTCTGCTCAGGACTCATCTTGTTTTCTTGCTAGAGGAGAACATGTTCTCAAGAGACTTACTACATTCCCCACCTCCCCACCCTCTCCCTTGTGGTTTTATCTCAAGTTCACATACAAATAGTTGTCAACCATTATTCTGATTTGGCACGTGGGTCTCCTTTGAGATGGGAGAACACAAATCCATGCACCGTTGAAAAATAAGAAGTCTCCTTCATTTATTCTTCATCATTTGAACACTTCCATAAGTGCAAAGGGCTTATTTGTAGCTCAAAATCCCACTCTGGAAAGTTTTTTCCCCACGACATTTTTCTTTTTCTACTCAAATCCTTCCTTCATTATACAGCAGCAGAGCTCACAGTATAATCCGCATCAAGTGTTCCTCTTGATTCTGCCTTCATACCAAGAGGCATTTTAGGAGACATATGGAAGAAAGTATAGTCTATACCGCTTACCGTAACGGAGCTAAGAGGATGATAGGCAAGAGAGACAGCAACCATGCAAAGCAAGATTTCTGCAGGATTAGATTTTATAGTAAGTATTTAAGCATTAGATCCACTCTTTAACTCTAAGTGATCACTAGCAGGAGTGTATCACCAAAACCGGTCAGGTATGCAACTGTATTGTGGTACAGCAGAGCCTAAACTCTAACTGTAAGAAATTAATGTTTCAATCAGTTATTTATTTTATTTTAAACCGAGTCAGATCAGGTAAAATGAAAATATTAATTCCTGCTGCTCTCAGCAAAAGCAGAGATTGTCAGGCAAGACTGACAAGCTCTTTAATTAGCAGTGGGGTTGGCTCTCTCTGGGAAGATCCACCCAGTCAACAAACTCAAATCTAAAACAGGCATGTCCAATTTGTAGCCCCAAATGTAGCCCCAAAAGTTTTAAATATACAGTTACATATGTAAAAATTAAAATGAAAAAATAAATATATATAAGCATATAGATATAAAAGGATAGTTGAAACAGCCTTGCACTTCCCCCTGCCCTTATTTAGCTGTCCTTATAAAAAAATGTTATAAGGAAGCATCTGCTATTTAGCATTGTGAACAGTACAACTTTGGATGGTCTGTGTTTGTCTTTAGTTTGTTAATTGTTAAAGAAATCGGACACAAAGAGGCACTTGTTTGTATGACTTCCCCCACTATTCAGGGGTAGATAACCCTGAATAATGACATAGCAAGAAGCAGGCTGCATTTTACTGGCCCAAAGTTCTTGTTCAGGTTTGGTTCTCATTCCTCCTCACCTTTCAGATAGGCATTGCCAATATCAGAGTTTCTACTTTTCCTTTTTGAGGGGATTTCAGGAAGGGACTGTTTTTGCTGGCGTCAGGCAGGCAGTCATAGGATCTACTGGAAGTCCCAAAGCAGAACTCCAGGAAAATATTTCTTACTGCAGCAAGAGCTGTAACTTCATTTTTCAGAAGGGAAAAAGCATAACCTTTGGAGGTGTCCCATGTCCAGAACATGTACCACTGCCATCTGCAGGAATATCAAGGTGTGATTCAGCTACAGTGCCAGAACTTCGCTGTGAGTACAGAGACACACAGTCACCCTGTTACTTCTTACTAAGATTTCAAGTCTGGTGCTTGTAGCCCTGATTTCAAGGTTGTGCCAGAAAATGTCGTTACCACTGCAGAGAGCTACAGTCACAGTTACACTAGAGAGAAGCATGACCTTAGGCAGTTGTAAGGGTCAGTGTTCACAAGGCCGTTTTACTTGTCAGGTATCTCAGCTAATTTCCTGCTGGGTAAGGAAATATCCTCTCTATGAAGCCAAGGTAACCGAAGCACTGGAGGAGTCATATGTTGATACTAGAAGTCTACCACCAAAGCAGCTTTTCTGAGTCCCAAGGAGTCACCTTTTTCTCCGATAGAGCCATTCTCTTTTCTTTTGCATCACAACTGGTGACTCCAGTGAGTCTGGTTTATGGTCACTTCATGACTTGAAGCTCCTGTTGACTTCAATGGGAGTTAGGCCAATGTCAGGTGCTTTTCAAAACTAATGTCTGAAATGCACCTCAAAAATCAAAAAAAAAAAGTTTTCAGAATAACAAAAATGAGAAAAAAACCCATATCAACATCTATCCCACACAATTAGAAGGCTCACACACCAAGAGCCTTGAAGCATACTTCAGTTAGGATCTGGCTTGGTTTTGTAGTCTTTAGCTTAGCAGACACGTCCCCTCTTCACTCAACAAGGCTGAATCCGAGTTCTCTCCAGAATTTTCTGCTAGCTTCAGGGTTTTAGTTACCTTCCTAGAATCTGGAAAGAGGGGAGGGGCAGGGGAGAAGGAACCCAAACTCTCACCTTTTAATCTTTTTGTGGAACCAGGAAGTGCTGAACTTGCTGATAAGTATTGTTCGAGAAGCTTTTCACTGCTGTCATGATGAGTAGGAAACAAACTTTCACTGAGACTTGAAGTAGTGGAAGTAAAGCTCTAATTAATTTCAGGAGAGCATAGACAGTCAAGTCAGACAATTCTTCTTCAGGTTCAAAAGAGAAGAGACTGAAAAAGGCTTTGACTCATCTGTCATTTATGCTGCCCTAATATACATGGACTGCAGAACTCCTTATGAGAGCAAACTCAGACTAAAGAGGAATTCTCAGAGCTCATTATACAGTACTTGCAAATGAGTCAAAGTGTTAAGTCTTTGATTTCTGGAGTTGCCAAACACTGGCTTAAATCCCGACCCCCTAGCACGCAGCCTGCATAACTGGGACATACACTGAGGAAATCAACAGGAGAGAGGTTTTTTTTCCTCCTTAAGAGTTCAGGGCAACAACAGAGCCACTTTACACTTAACCATTCAGTAATTGCATCTCTAATAACTCTCAGACACATCTGTTCTCCACTGCAATGGCAAGCATGGTTATATATTTGCAGTATCCTATCCTTTTCATTGCCTGGCCCTGAGAAGGCCCTATTTGTTACCCTCCAGGATGTGTAGTGTGGGTCTCCCTGTGCAATAGACCCAGTGTCTGCATGGCTCCGGCTGGGTGTTCAGAGAGTTGGTCAGATTTAGGAAGCTGTACAGCAGATTGCATCTATCTGAAAAGATTAACATTTCATGGTCTTATTTTTGTATCTGACTTAAAGAGCCCCCAGACCCTCAGCTCCTTGCTGCAACACTATTTACCAGCCCCATCCCAATGAGCATTTGTTACTACACTGGCCAGGAGGACAACAGCATTTCAACAGGAGCAGATTCTCTAGCCAGGCTACAGCATGGGCCAGGGCCAGAGCTATGCATCACAGGGCCAGTTAAAAGGCAGTTCTCACGCACCTTGAATTCTGGGGGCAAAAAAAGCCAGCTGACATTGCCATTCTTTTATTACTCTTTAAAGGTGGGTGGGGAGGAGAGGGAGAACAACACTTTCATCTAGAAGTGCTTTTCCAGAGTGATGTCATCTGAACATGGAGGATTAAATCCCCTGCTAACATAGACTGACATAAATCAATTGCCTTAAAGCATTGTAGCTGCATTAGATCTAGCCCAGAGCTTCTTCAGTCATCTTTTGGCCATCAGATAATGTATCACTAGTTACCTCTGGCTTCACTAGGACTCCTTCATTTCATTCCCAGGAGGCAAAAACTGATATGGAGTTACATGACTGAATAGGCATCCTCCACGTGATTTACTTCTTTGTGATCACTGAATGCTCAATGTATGAGTTCTGTCTTTTTGTTAGCTTTGTCAGATGAGTATACTAAAATGCAAGAGCTGAGTAAAATTTTATAATTACACAATTAAAATCAGGAGGGAAACCTTCCACAGTCTCAACAGGAAAGAGTCTAAGGTAATAGCTTTGGTGTTTTTCTTAAGATGTACCTCAACTACATGGTTCTTCTATTTGCATTTGACTTTTTTCTTTCCCTCCCCAGCTAAATAAACCAATACTGTGTGGGGTGTTTACAGAGTACTGGTAACATCATCAGGGCTGTGTCTGATCATGATGCTGGGACCATACTAGACAGAAAGAGGTTTATGCATCTCAGAATGCCCCAGATGAGCTGAAATCATCCTTTCAGTAAAGCTCTACAGTAGGTCCCATAGACACCACGTGGGATATTCACCACCAGTGGTTTTCAAGAGGAGCGGAAGAGAAAGGGAGGGGGCACCAGCAAGCATGTCATCAACAGAATGTAGTCTCTCCTGCTTTGCGGAAGAATAGTCTAGATTCCCTGTAATCCTTTCTACCTCAGTTTGGGGTCTTTTTTTAAATGGATAAGGCATAATTTCTTTCTTTAATCCACAGCTGAGAAGCTACAGCCTCCTCAAAGGTAAATCACAATTCATTTTGTGGCTGTTTTCTGGATTAGTAATTACACATGGAAGAAAAACAAGCCTCTCATGAATTATACATAGTTATTGCTTTGATTTCAAAAGCTCTTGACATTGAGGGTATAAGTAATCTAATTAGTCTTTTGTACAACAAACCTTTCCTTTCTTCTAATGAGGATAGTGCATTTTAATTATTATTGTGTTACCAAACAAGGCCACAAATTAAGTAAAACCTGATGCAGTTGGTTGGTAATGTTAACATGACATATCCATTTAATGTAAGCACATTAATGGTTAAGTTTGGGGAACACATTCTGCATGATTCTGCACAATTTCTGCCTCTTCTTCCACAGTCAGGGACATGAAACAAAGCATCTTTCTGTTGGAGGGCAGCAAGCACCCACCAGCCCTCGTGCACTTACAGGATGTTACAAACTGGTCTCCAATGGACCTTTCCTCTGCGATTCCCCAGAGGGAAAATAGTGATGATGTATCAAGCCGATTTTCATGATACTGAAGTCATCTGTCTTTCCTGCCTATGAAGAAGGATATATGCCACCAGACACTGCTGTAGTCACAAAGAGAAGTTGATAACATCTCACCAACTCTTGACTATAGCTCTTTCATCCTTTTCTGAGATAAGCAGTTCACTATAGTAGTTGGTTGCCAGGTTCTTCCTCCCTTAAATATACAACAAAACACACCCCCGCCCCTTGTCCTTACAGTTAATACTTTCAGGGCATCTCTTGTTTTTCTTTGTGGTCATAACTTATTAGTAGTCTAAAAATGCACATTTTGTTTCTGCTGCCTACAACGGAGAATGCATATTGTGTCGTCCCTAGCCTTGGAACTCCCTTGTGTCCCACCAGGTGCAAAGCAACTGCAGTTTTGTTTCCTACTGCTAAGTAGAAAGGAAAACAGATCAGTTGGCAATCGTTTATAACAACTCTCTAATGAGAGGAGCCCAGGGACCATTACTTCATAAATTAGGGAGCTGTGAAGTTAAGGGCTCATCTAAAAAGAGATAAGATTTGTACTATTGGTTTACAACTCTAAACCATGGGCTCAGAAACCTGAGTTTTAAGAGACATTGTGCAGGTTGGCACAGTTCAGAGTGCTTGGGCAAACTTGCATTTCAGATTCTTTCAATCTAAATGAGCAAAGGTCAAAGCTTTGGGGTCAGGACAGATTCCCAGGCAGAAGAGATCACAGCTTGGCATGCAACTGGATATGCTGTGAGCAGGTAACATAAGGACAGAGCTGATGACATAGAGCTTAAGTTAGCAGAACAGTGAAGTTAAGAGTTATTTTCTTTGACTTTACTCATGTTGCTTTGCAACAGTTCTGTATGGCAGGTGAGCTCACCAAGCCACTTTCCATCATTTATCATCAGTCCTGGCTAACCGGGGAGGTCCCAGATGATTGGAGGCTAGAAAATGTGACACCATCTACAAGAAGGGCCATAAGGAGGATCTGGGGAGCTACAGGCCTGTCAGTCTGACCTCAGTGCCTGGGGAGGTCATCGAACAGATCATCCTGAGTGCCAATACATGGCATATGTGGGACAACCAGAGGATCAGGCCCAGTCAGCATGTGTTTATGAAAGGCAGGTCCCGCTTGACTAACCTGATCTCCTCCTGTGATAATGGGACCCATTTAGTGGATGAGGGCTGTGGATGTTGTTTACCTAGTAAGCCTAGTTTACCTTTAGTAAAGCCTTTGACACCACTTCCCACAACATTCTTCTGGAGAAAGTGGCTGCTCATGGTTTGGACAGGTGTACTCTTTGCTGGGTAAAAAACTGGCTGGTAGGCCAGTCCCAGAGAGTTGTGGTGAATGGGGTTAAATCCAGTTGGTGGCTGGTCACAAGTGGTGTTCCCCAGGGCTCAGTACTGGGGCCTGTTCTCTTTAATATCTTTATCAAAGATTTGGACAAAGGGATCGAGTGCACCCTCAGTAAGTTTGCAGACAGCAAGTTGGATGGGAGTGTTGATCTGCTTGAGGGTAGGAAGGGTCCGCAGAGGGATCTGGACAGGCTGGATCAATGGGCCAAGAAGGCCAACAGCATCCTGGGTTGTATTTGAAATAGTGTGGCCAGCAGGACTAGGGAAGTGATTGTCCCTCTGTACTCAGCACTGGTGAGGCCCCACCTCAAATACTGTGTTCGGTTTTGGGACATTGAGGTGTTGGAGCATGTTCAGGGAAGAGCAACGAAGCTGGTGAGGGGTCTGGAGAAGAAGTCTTATGAGGAGCATCTAAGGGAACTGGGGTTGTAGCCTGGAAAAGAGGAGGCTGAGGGGAGACCTTATTGCTCTCTGCAACTACCTGAAAGGAGGTTGTAGCGAGGTGGGGGTCATTTCTCCCAAGAGGAGGGATAGGGCAGGCACTAGGACAAGAGGAAATGGCCTCAAGTTGTGCTGCCAGGGGAGGTTTAGGATGGATATTAGGAAAAAATTTCTTCACTGCGAGGGTTATCAATCATTGGAACCGGCTGCCCAGGGAAGCGGTTGAGTCACCATCCCTGGAGATATTTAAAAGACAGGTAGACACAGTGCTGAGGGACATGATTTAGTGGTGGTTTTGGCAGTGTTATGTTGATGGTTGGACTTGATGATCTTAAATGTCCCTTCCAACCCAGCCAATTCTATGGCAGCTTAGCATTCACCCTCCCTTTAACGCCAATGGTAAGTATCTGCTCAGGGCCTTTCATATAGTATTCAGTGCATTTTAGAATTTTGAAAGAAACCGTCATGCAAAGATTTTCCTTTGGGGCTTTATAGAACAGAAAATCTCTTCAAAAGTTTAGTCTTTCTGCTTTGCCTTTTTTTTTTTTTAAAAAGTGCTAAAATATTCTGATGTGATAATGTAATTCATAGTATTTCTGACTAAAATTCTGTGTCAACCCAAGCTGTGATTTTAACTTTCCTCCTGAAGGGGCAAGGCTAAAAATTAAGTATTTTAATGAATCTCTTAAGTCAAATATTCCACATCTACATTTCAACATTGAAAGAAGCCTGTAGTTTTCTTGCATTATCTTGTTTCACAGCAATCGTCAAAATACAAGAAGAACAAATTATTGAATCACTCAGTTTACAAATTTGGCAGTCACACCAATGAATGTGTAAAGCCTTGTTGTTAAATAAGTTAGCTCTAATTAAAGCAAACAACCCTTTTCACCACTAAAAACTACAGATGCATGAACTCACGCACACACACTTCTCTGTTGTCCTAAAAGCATTGCGAGAAGAGTGCTTTAGGAAGCACACAGCGAGTGAGCTGGGACTGCTTTAAGGGTTGCAAGATGTGCAGGCTGGGGACTGGGGCTGTGCACTTCCACGAGATTCCAAACACTATTGTGCCGCTGTATAAAAACTAGAAGAAATCACGACTTCAATTCCTGTGCAAGAAACTTCAGGGAACCAACATTCGACCTGAACCTGTAGCTGGGCCACACCAGAGAACCAGAGGAAAAAACCCCAGAATAAGGCTCAGTATGCTTGATCCTGCTGTCCCCCAGATCCAGAATGGATGCACATTCAAACCACAAAGGAATCCAATTTACTTGACTAACATCTCTTTGGCCAGTCATCCTAACACACTGGCAGAAAGGAGGTGGTTTGAATTTCTGATCTCTCTCATCTTCCAGGGCCCCGCAAACACTGGAAAGCTAGTTCTGGACCAGTCAGCACCAGCACTGCACACAATATTTTTGTGTTTATTTTTCCTCATCTAACCAACAATTCTTGTTAGGCTTTCCTATATAACAGGATGGCTTGATCTGCTACAGCAATAGGCATAAAGGGTGTAGAGGGGGCAGAGAGATGTGCTGTCCTGCCCTTAGGAGAGCACTATCAACTTTTGTTGCCCACTGGAAGTTTCAAATAGGCGTTTCTATCCCTGCCATTCTGCCCCACAGGCATGAGGAGAGATGACTTTGCCAGTGTTTACAGGGAGCTGCTCACCCCCTTTTGAATCCTTCCTTCAAGCCTCTCTCTCTTTAGCAGCGACACAAAGCTGACAGCTGTCTGGTACCTGGACGTCATTGCCATCGCACCCCACGCAGTGGTGACTTCCCACCATCCTGGGGGTCCTGGCTGCTTGCCTCCTTCACTATAACGTACCTGCACCCCAGAGAGGTAGTTCCACCTCCCTGTGGCATGGACCAGCTTTACCCTCTGCACCTGGGCAGCACCTGGTGCAAGAGGACCCCAGGCAGCAACACCAGCTCTGGGAGCAGCAACCCCAGCCCCAGCCGAAGGAAATCAGAGCCTCTCATGGACCAGGCTCTTAACATGCAGAAAATGAGCTAAATCATTAATCAAGAGGGGTCAATGCAGGTGGTCCGAATTCATCATCCTTTGGACAAGGATTTCAACACCCAACCTGTTCAAAGGCCAGAAGACCCACTGCTGACACGAGCTCTGCAACTGAAGCTGGAGTTATAAGTACACTTCAGTAGGTATTTTGTTGAAAAATTCCACCCTTGGGAAGAGGAAACAAGTAGAGAAAGCTTTCATTAATTCAGTGCAGATTTAATATATATTGGTGACCAAAGAAGAAAAAAATAGGAATGTCAAGAATACTTTGACATTTAGCTGACATTTGTTTTGAAAATTGCCAAACAAATGCTAAAACAAAGTAAACTTTCTGCTTTTCAGTCAAGTGAAACAATTGCAGGTAAGGAGATCTCTTCCTTATTTTACTGAGAAAACAAATCCAAGAGAATTTTACTTTGAGTCTCAAATATTCCAGCTTAGCCACTGCTCCAAAGCCCTTACTTGTTTATGCAGCTCTAATTGCAACCCACTCCCTCTCCTTACTTCCAGAAGCAGAGCTCTGAGGTGGTTTGTGTTAATACTCAGAAGGGGAATGTTTCATAGGCTCAATTATTGGAGAAATTGCATCTGTTAAAGCAAAAGATACCTCCAAGTGCAATTTAAGAATGTAAATTTAAGTTATCCTTTAAGTTATCCTAGTTGTATAACCTATTTCAGCTGTACAGGTCAGGAGGCCAGGTATTCCTCCACTGCCAACGACATTTGCAGACCTGGATGAGGGTTAAACGTTTGAATAATCATTTATCAACAACAGAAGAGAAGAACTTGCCAAGTAGGGTTGACATCTTTCTTACATAAAATGTTATTTTTCTATAATTGGTGAAAAAGGGGGTAACTCATTGTTTCCATAACCCAAATTTTACTGGCAGAAACAACACCTATCAAGGAATTATATAGAATCCCATATCCTTGGAAGTCTGTTCTTTCACAGTTAACATGCTAATTTAATTAAACTCCAAAATTTATTGGTTTGTCCGAATTTTATCCTGCTACCTTAATGAAGTCTATTTGTAAAATCCATGCACTTGTAAGGCTACAAAATCAATTTTTGAATAGCGAAAGCTGCCTAACATTACAAAGGGAGTTTGGAGACCAAGAGAATTTATCAGTCATGGTGAGAAGCAGCGGTGCTGGTGCTGTTGTGCATTACTGAGGCTTTCTACTGTAAATTAAATTAGGATGAGTGGTAATTATTCTGACTTTGGAAGACAAAGATGCTTTTAACGGCTGATTCAGGTACTGTTCTCACTCCAACTTGTAGGACTAGGAAGGATTTGACTCAATCCCACATACATGAGACACCTGTTGAATTAGTAGTTTTATTGCCGCTTCTATGTCTCCTGACCCTAATCCTGCTTCATGTTTTTGTTGCCAGCAATAAACAGATACACTAATTAGCACCAATAAAGAAAAGTTTACCTTTGACTGTTGGTACAACAGCAACTAAATGCAGTGAGTATATGATAGTTTTCAGACAGATAAAAAAAACAACCGTTGCAATGGATGCATCAACTCCCCTGGTTGTATTTCTACCTCTTACAAAATGTTTTTACTTGTGCATGTAGAAATGGATTATATGGAAGCATGGAAGAAGTTTGGCTTTGAAAAGAGTAGGGAGGAAATGCTTGCAAATCTCAGATGTAGAAGAAAGCTAGAGTGACCACTACTGAAATGTCCTGTTTAAATTTCCCCCTCCTACTGCAGAAGTTCCCTGGACACACACTTGTGCCCTGTAGCTCACTCTTTGTACTCCCAGCTCGTGCTGGGGAGAGCAAACCTGTTCTCCTGAGGTGGCAGCCTTCCTGATTCCTCCTGCCGTTCACATGGTTTGAGTGCATTCCCTTTCCCTCTGCAACCTCTGGCTTTGCTTTTTGGGGATGGGGAGGAGGAAGAGGATGTCAGTTGGGCTGCTCTAAATGGATTTAAGTTACCTGAAGTATCGCTCTCTTCTCCCCGTTTTACTTTTTGCCTCAGGTTCAAACATGATATAAAAAAAATAATAGAAGACCCATGACAACACACACTGTATCTTGTATCAGATACTACCAACAGAAGAACTCCCAGCTGCCACAAGGAACACTCAGCATCATCTTTCCCAATGAAACTACTCATGATTACTGTTTTGGTATTGGTTTTCTAACCAGATACTGAAATATTTGTTTAAGGTCACTGGTTTTGGTGACCATTGCTGGCATTAAGTGCAGACCCTAGGATAGCTGCAGAAAAGCAAGAACAACACAGATGTGAATTTGCATAGAGGTGAGATTTAGAAGTGAAATGACTGGTCACAGAAGCCTGTTTTACATCTTCCCTCTAGCTACAGTTTCAGGGGGTGTCAACACAAGGCTGCGATGCCGCAATGCACTCTTTAGAATGAGTTTACAGCCATGTTATTTTTAGGGAATCACTGCTGGGTATTAAGTGAAGTTCCCCGCTCCAGCCAGTACCGGTCACTTTATTTAAGGGCCGTCTCACACCCCAACAGCTGTTCTCTGTTTTGTGCCCTGCAACTTGTTTATGAGTTTTAGATATATCTAATTGTTCTGATCTACTCAATAAGAAGCTTGCATATCTGTCTAAATGGGGGCAGGGGGAAGAGTCTCAGAATGAAAAGACAGAGTGAAACATGGAAGTGCCGTTGGAGAACACTAAGCTTTTTTTGTAAGGACAGCATGGGAAAAGCGGCAACTACTTTTGCTAGCATAAGGACTGTCTCCTTCTAATAGCTACAGATGCCAAGTATGAAGTTTTGTCTTACATGGAACTGGAAGAGAAACTGCATCTTTACTGTCAACATGGGCCTTGACCCTGCAAACACATAAGTCCTCATACTCCCCGAGCAGCCAGCGCAGACGAAGCCAGGCAAAGCTACGGTCCTTCCATGGCAAACCAGCACTCCTACGGCTCCACTTTCCTGCTTTATCATACTGTGATGGAGTTCCTGGCACAAATCAGTGGAGTTTTTCCTGGCAGCCTTTATATCACAACCATCACAGACAGCCCAGTAACTGGAATTCAGGGGATATAATACACAACCCTGTTGGTTGCTTGGAGGCCAGTGTTGCCTGCAGGTAGCTGATTATTTTGAGGCTATTGCAATGACTGTCCTCTGTGCGCTGGGAGACAATTACTTCCCTTACTGAAGGGTAAGCCCTTTCCTCTCATCCTTTTGCACATTGCCAAACAGCTACGGAGGTTATCAGCACAAATCAATTAGAACAAGTTTATATCTATAATCTTATGCTTTACTTGTTGACAACTTACTGGAAGGGTTGAGTGCTAAAACAACACGCAGATCACCATGATAAAAATGTAGTTATTTGCACTACTTTAGTACCTGAAAGCTTCAGCCAAGAATTCCTGTTGCAGTACCCAAGGCTTTGTTTGAGGGACTTACCCAGCTGTCAGCTAAGTGTTATTCCTTAGTGAAGGCAGGCATGGTTATTACATGCCGCAGTTTCAAGTGAGAGTAAATTCAACAGTCTGAGACTTTACATGGCTATGGATGCGCTAATGGATTGGTGCAGCAGAGGATCATGAGATCCCACAGGAAAAAAGTCTTTACAGGGAAGCAAATGACTCCAGGGAGTCATCACAGCAGCCAAATGAGATTTAATTACTTTGGCAAAGCATGCATTTTAGGTGGTTTCTCAGTTTATGTTACCTCTTTTCCACTAAAATGTATAATAAAGAATGAGGTAGATGCATATTGCAGTTGTGGCAGGAGAATATGTAGAAAAATATTTAATTTTCAGGACCATGTCAAACTCTTCAGTTGTCTCCATTTGCTTTTCGTTTTCCCCAGTAATCATCTTTGTCCTTGCCTGCTCACCTCCGCACGTTTATACAGTACCCTAAGTGGAATATCTGCTTATCACTCATCTTTCTACTCATTTATTTAGGGTTCTGATGGGAGCAGGGCTCAAAACAGTAAAGAGTCCTTTTAGTTTATGGAAGGAATACCCCCCAGCTGGGAACATCTCAGTTCCTTCTCTAAGAAGGGATCTTAGAGGTCACTTTGGTGTACACCACCTCAGCAGACAGCCAAGCATGCATCAGTGGAATGAGCTACCTTCCTCAGTTATCTCTACTTGCTAGAATCTCATACCAATATTTAAACAAAGAATGAATGCCAAACATCACATGTAAATAACATTAAATACTTTGCATTTCTTGTCCTATCTCTTGAGAAGTATTTTTAATTGATAGAATTACTTCCAATTGTTCATAATTTTGTATTTTATGTTTATTGCAATACTCTTCCTTGGCGGGAAACAACCGTTGTTTACATAGAAAGACAAAGTTATTAGAAGCAATTTATCCACATGAGCATTTATCTAGGTATTTATATGGCCCCTGGCTACATGAATGTGCTCTTATACAATAGGATTTAGCAATCTGCAAACAGATTTAACAAGTGCTAACCAAGAGCTCCCTAAGCAAACTTCCACACATGACAAATCAAATACACAATTCAAAAATAGAAACTCCGTGTAAGGCTAATAGAGTTTTATGGAAAAGATTCCTCTGTTTAGTTACATAAATCTCTGAAGAGTGAAGGAACAGAGGAAGCTGCTTGATAAATGGGCATAAAATTTCTATCCCGGAATAATTCAGTGACTCAAGAACCCTCCTGAGACAGCACATGCCTAAGTTCACAACCTTATCGCGTCCTGTTCTGACAAGAGCTTTGAGCCTGTTTCTCTTTGGCCAGGGAAAACGTCCTAAGCAGTAGCTATTTGCTGCTCTGCTTTTGTATTCTGGTAGCAGCGAGAATTGAAGGAAGAGCAAGTTTCCATGAGAAGATGAGATGAATCTATTTTAGTGAATCAATATTTTTGTAAGGAAAGCTAATATATCAAAAAAAAAATCCGTATCAGTTCTACTCCCAGTGACTCTAAGGGACCTTGGAGCCAGGGCGTGCAGAGGGAGGCTCTGCTTTCCAGGTGTCCCGCAGCAGCCCGAGGCTGGCCGTGCAGCCCCCTCCCGCAGGAGGAGGTCTCTGCTTTGCAGAAAGCCCCTATGAGAAGGTGGCCAAGTGGCTTTGGGGTCCAGCCTAGAGACAGTGGCAGG
The DNA here is from genome assembly GCA_013401065.1 of Cepphus grylle. Classification (NCBI taxonomy): domain Eukaryota; kingdom Metazoa; phylum Chordata; class Aves; order Charadriiformes; family Alcidae; genus Cepphus; species Cepphus grylle. The sequence goes on from VZUD01000103.1 coordinate 13,905,544, forward strand.
AGCAAGCCCAAAGAAAAATTCCTCAGATCAAAACAGAAAAGCAGCATGAGAACAAGCTAGGTAATAAGAACCCATCCTAGTGGATATCTAAGATCTGAGGGACTGCAGGAAAGAAAGTATCTAGATCTATATTTGTGGGTAATAGACTCAGGTTACTGGAGATTCTGTGATTTCGCTTTAGGTTTGAGAGAAACAGGGGTGGAGAGAAGATAGCATTAAGATTCTGAATTGTAGCAGAGCAAAGATTGAAAAATGGATGAATAGCTGGGTGGGCGCTGTATGAAATTTACCGTAGGCTGAGGGGAAAAGGGAAAGCAATCAAAGGGAAATTGCCACATGTGCGGTAGCAGCACGAGCAAGAGAGGCACAAGGAGGAGGATAAGCTTGTGATGGGAGAACCTGGAGTTATTGGAAATAGGAAAACTAGAGTCTTCAGGGAAGGCTTAGCCTCAGGATTTCAAAATGAGAGCAGAAGAAAATGAGAAATTATTTTGAATAGGAGGAGAGAAATTGTAGCACCTTCTCTTTTATATTAAAGAAATAAACAAGAAAAGCAAGGAGTGGGAAAAAGCCAAGGAGTAATACTTATACATTTACATTAATGATAAAATTATCTTAAAGAAGAAAAGATCATCGAACCAGAACAAGCCTGCAGACCATTTTCTGTGAAGATCTTAAGACTTGACATGACCTCTCGCTCTTCGCTTTGGTTCCCCTGCTCCTGCCTGTCTTGAGCTGGGCATTTTGATAGCTTCATGTCATTACCATAAAAATTACTTTTCACCTGACCTGAAAAACAAGCAGGACTGCCTTTTACTGCAATAGGAAATACTGGGATTGGTCTTGAAGTGCCTCATGAAGGCTGGCAGCACGTTACTCAGGCACCAAAAACCTGGGACAAGTGTCTAAATTTTTAATTATCACTTTGATAAGTGTCACAATTTTAATACCACAGCTTGTTCACTTGATAATAGCAAGGGAGCATTATTACAAGATCACCAACAATCACTGTTGGAGTCAAAGAAGGGGGTCCATAATCCACACAGTAGCCCACACTTGAAGCCCGATGTTGGCTGCTATATACCCAGCAACAATTAAACTTAACTGAACTGAAGGAGCCATCGCATGAGTACAGCCTCCTGGAAAAGCCCGAGCTGAAGCTAAAGCAGTGAGATTTGTCCAGGTGGACATCGACTATCAGGCTGAGAAAACATAACCTGGAATCACGGGACATGCATAAACATAAAGCTAACAGTTACTGGGTTCTCAGCTGGCTGCAGAAAGACTGTAGGCACCCGGAGCAATGCAATGTCACAAGAAAGATCACACTGTGATAATGTGAGCTCTCAGAGCACACTGAATAGCTGTGCATTACACTTGTATTTTCCATCATAGCTCTCAACTTCTCCTATGTTCATTATGTGGCAAGTATAAATGCACAGATTTGTTTTGCTGTGGAACATCTCTGTTACAAGACAATTTCAAAACATATTCTAGAATAAGTTAGCAGAATGTTTTCCACATTGCAAATCCCTGTATCCTCTAAGATCTGAAGTCTGTCTCTTGAAAGTGAGAAGAATTCCCATGAAGGTTTGTCCCAAGACAGATATCAGCATGGAAAGTTTCAGCCCAGGCAGTTGCTTACAGTTTTTTTAAAAATTAATTTCAAGATGTTCCCCACTAAGCCTTTGTGAGACAGCTTGCACAAGTTCAATCCTTTCTTACCACATCTCTACCATCCACAGATAGTGCCTCTACACTGTCCCGCTTCTCCAAGACACATCTAGTCTGCGCCACATTATCAAAATCCCTGTAATATAATGAGATTAAAGACTGGAAGGAACAAGACGATGGGTTGTTCTGACTAAAGAAACAGGGACGGGTCAAATGCATGATGAAGACTCTACGGTAAATGTTTTCAGATTTTTTTAATATTTTAACAGCCAGTTTTTCACTGTTTCAAATAACTCTGCCTTAATAAGATGAATCAGGAGGTCTTACAAACAGGTTGGAGGGAAGCCAAAAACCAATTTTTGCACCGTGAGTAGCAAGTTGACTTCCCTGATAACTAGTGTGCCCTCTCTTTTCTTCCCACCCATCTTAGATACCTGCTCACCATAGGCTTCACAGGCGAGTTTCCTCCTCTTTGCTTTTTCCTTTTTTACCACACACAAACCTAATCTAGAAAAGCACGGGCGAGTGCTTTCCTTCAGGAAACACCACCACATCGCAAACCACATTGCTCATCCTGAGGTAATGCTTGGAGGTGTGCTTTGCACAGCTGACACCCTTGATCCTCTCCGCCTTCATCCAAGGAGCTCACGACACCCCTGAGAAATCTCACTTAACTTTCAAGAACAATTTCAGAGTGGGATCAACTGTTATAGTCTTTTTTCCTTGAATTTCTAAGAGGACTGAAGCAGACTGCTTAATGCCCTCGTAAGCAAAGTACGTTGATCCATGGAAATCTCTTCAGTTCTGTTCTGTCCAGGTTCCTACATCCAGCTTATCAGCTGAGCGCCTTCCAGCCTGGCATTACAAAACACAGCTAAGGTCTGTCACATGCTGTTTGTTCCCTACTACACACGCCTGGGGGGGAGACGAGTGCCTTGTTTTGGTAAGGCATTTTTTTTCCCCTGTGAACATGCATGCTGCTATATGTTTGCGTTATAGGTTGGAGGATGCCTGCCTTGTTCTCAGGATTTGTTTTGTGGAAAGCTGCAGTGATGTCTAGCTTGCAGAAGAACACATTTCACTGTCTTGGAGGACTGTCCCAGGAAAGATTCATCTCCTTTACAAACTTGCATGTGAAAGTGCACTTACTGACCACGGGAGACCTGGAGGCTTGGCTGACGACTCACCAAGGAGTGGGCAATAGGTTAATTGAAAGAATAAGACAAAAATTCCTGTTCAGTGCTTTTATTGCTAAGGGTGCTACGGGCCCAGATGCTCTGTGGCAAGACAGAGGAGCTACCTCAGTGCCAGCTGTGCGGGGGCCTCCAGTGCTGTGGGACCGCATGGATGCACAGAAGCAATAGCCATGCAGGACAGTGCCCAAATCAGCCGGTGTGCTGCTCACAGCCCTCCCAACAGCTCCTGCTGCTTCTGGAGTCCAGGGGAATGGCCGTGCTGCACAGAGCTGCCCCACGCGAAGCCCAGAGCACAGTCAGTGACGGCTGAGCGTGTGCGTGGGGGGGGTTTCGCTGTGCGCTCCCTTGCACGGAACAAAATAGCAGTATCCACATCTGTTCCCATCACAAAACATGACCCCCATTCCATATCTGAAGCACCCAGAGGAAGAAGTACTAGGAGTTTTGCATGTTAAAAATGGAGGTCAGCAGAAGCTTACAGAAGCATCACCGTGTAAAGTGTGGGTACAGCAAGAGGATCGCTCCCACTCTCAGAGAGCTGGTGCTGGAGAGGTCTCACTTGCCGTCAGACTCACAGTGCACTGAGATATTTCGTTCACAACAAGGGGTCCATTTAATAGGGTTGTTGCTGTACCAGATGATGAGGTTGAATAACTTCTTATCCCCAGAGGTCGCTAACCGAGCTCTGTTACAGTTTAGCGCTGCTCTGGGAAAACCTGAGCCATTTTCTCCAGCAGGCTATTAAGAGAAATTTCTCTCCCTCTTTCAGAGCTGGTTGGGATGCAGGGCTCTCCTGCCTGTGCTCTCCTCTCCCGAGAAGCTCTGCAGAGCCCAGCAGGGGCAGAACTTCAATTTTCCTGCCCTGGGAAGCTAACACCAGAAGACCTCGCTGGCTCAACAGCTAAAATCCCCTTTCCTCCTCAGCTTTCAGCATTTTTCCCTTTTTTAGCATCGAGCTAACGAAGTTTTCACTTGCCAATGTGTTTTCAAGTTAAACCAAACTGGTTCCCCTCTCCCAAAGCCATCTGTGACGTCTTCCTACTTCCCACAGCAGCACCACAGGGCACCAGCTCAACTCTGCTCTTCTAAGATACCCCTTAAGGCACCTTCCTGCAGATGATTGAATCTGAACTCCAGATAACTGCAGGCACAACCTGTAGCGGCAGATAATCAAACTACAAGCAATACTGCATGGGTTTGAGTACGGACCTGCAGGATTTCCTGGCCCCAAGCCAAAGCTGTGTAGACCCTGTCAAAGATGAAAGCAGAGGTTTATACACGCAGTGGTCAAAGCTAAGGATGGACTCATAAGCTCTTTAAAAAGTAAAAATTCAGTTTCTGGCAGGGAAACAAAAAGAGGAATGCCGCCGCCACTACGTAGCTGTGAAATGAGCCTGCCCAGTAGGCACACTCAATAGACGAGTACTCACACAAGACTCAGACCACCAAGAATCAGTCCCATGACCCCTCAGCTGCCCCTTTTCAGAAATGAAATCATCAATATGCTCTCCACAAGCCTCCAAGATGTATGACCAGTTGCACCAATACATGCTGCCTACTCCAGAGCATCAAGGCGTGATCTTCTGCCAGCCTGCACAAGAAACGAACCCTCAGAGCAGCCTTTGTTGTCCTCTGCAGGGGAGGCACACCGCTGCAGAGATTTGTTACCTCTCCTTGTTCTCAGGGATCCCTGCCTAGACCAGTTAAATTCTTATTTCTGCAGCTTGTCACATTCATTTCTCCCCCTACCATCTCTCCCCTTTGCACTCTCGCCATCATGGAAGCACTGGACTTGCTTGCCTTATCCCATAAGCACTTCCAGTTTGATCCCCTGCTCATTTTGCTCCATCTGCTCCAGTGCCTTGTAGCAGCTTTTTGCCTGCTCGTTTTAGGTAAGTACATCACCAGATCATTCTTGTGGAGCTCCTACAGATATGCAACGTTTGGAGAAGATGATAGAGAAGTAACTGAATGAAAATGGGATGAGGAAGTCTATTTCCTGACATCACTTATTGTAGCGGAGTTCAACATCCCCCTCTGCTGCAGAGCTTTCCACCGCAAGACCTCAAAGCAGTGATTTTGACTTAGAAACAACTGTGAGAGGTGAGCACTTAGTTAAGGTAACAGGGAGCTTCATCTTCCCCTTCCTGCTGCAGCCTCTGGCAAGCCTCTGAACTTGTGTGCTTGTTCAGCTCCGCTTTACACATGGCTCCCCAGGAAGGTGGCAGAGGGAGGCAGCGCTAGCAGCAGAGGATGCTTTCTTTCCACAGTGCATGGTCGGCATGAGCCTTGGAGCAGTAACAGCAGATCCTCCTCCTCACGCTTATTTCAGGAGCCAATACCTGATCAATCCAAGGCTGTATGTAATGTGTGTTTTTCCTCTAACAAAACAACTCAGAAGCCATCTACCACTTGTTACCAGCGCTGCCAAGCTGAGTCACTTTTATTACTATCTTAAAGGGTAGGTGGAAGATCACGTGGATCTTTACTGCTTCAATAAAAGGCATTTTATTACAAGCTGCTGTTGCCTTGCCTTTTTGTTCTCTCTTCAGCATACATGGCAATGCCATCTGATGAATTCACAATTAATTTATTCATTTCTGGAAAAGAGGTATTTTATTTTATAGCCTTGACACAAACACACTGCATTTCCATGAAGGAAACGGATGCGTGGGATAAAGCAAAACAGCTTCCAGCACTGGTCTTCTAAAGTCATTGATTTTAATTGGAACTCTTTTCCACAGAGCTGCCTTCAGATGCACCCGTGAGACGAGATCTCCATCCTGGAACTGCACACACTCTTCCTTCACAATGTTTGCTAGGCAGGCACTGAAGTGTGGGTCCACAACTTCTGTATCTCAGACCTGCCAGGAGAGTTGACGTATGAGCAAAGCAGACGTAGCTGGTGGGACATCAGAGTAAGCGAGAAGGAGTTGTACTTTCTTTGCAGAGAATGAAGAGTGAGGAGAAGACACTTATGTTTCGCTTCATGAGACCTCTGCTCCCAGTGTGAAACTTGCTGCTTACACCAGTCTCGCCCTGGCTGTCATCCCACCCTGGTTCAGACTCTCAACCTCCTTTGCTTTGCAGCAGACCAGCCTGGAATAAGCAACCCTTTGAACAAGGACACCCTCAGATGGTGATTCTGTGTTGGATATTACATGTCTCTGTATGACCAAGTCATATACAGAAGAGAGAATGGAATATGACAAAAGAGGGGGAAGGAAAGATTTCTACAGTGGAAAATGGCATCGAACTCCTAATGGTTCCTGCCCAATTCTTTTCAGAGAGAAATGCATCCCTCAGTACAATGCTTGCATCAGTGCATGCAGTGTTCCAACTCATCTTTTGCCTTTTTTAATTCAAGTTAGCAGGTAAATACGTGCTTAGAGGACAATAACCTGATCCCAGACTAAGGCAGCCTGTGTTAGGGCTGGATCCAGCCTCACCACACCTGCCAAGGTGCCCTTGGAGCCGTGCTCCTCACACGCCAGCATCAAGGGGTGAGGGTGCCTGGGGCAGGCAGGGAGTCTAGACTCTCCTGCCCTGGGGTACGTGCAGCCCTTCCAAGGCCATGCTGAGACTGTTTAATCCTATTAAAGCATAAGCTGTGAGTACATGATACTCACTAAAAGAAAATAGTTTGCTTTGTTCAAAACCCCAGAGCAGCAGACGCTGTGGGACAACCCGCCACTATTGATCTCTGCGGGCAGGGCTTGCCGCCCCCAGTTTCACTGCCGGGGAAATCCCACAGCCCTGCTCTTCGCTCCCATCTAGAGACACAGGGCTAGGATCCCTGCTCAGCACAAGTGCCAGAGCTGGAGCACATGTGTTTCCAAAGGGGATTTGCAGATGCGAGGGCCCAGCTAGCCCTCCAGCTGATGCTTCCAGGCAAACCTCTGCACAGAGCCAAGAGCCAGTTGTCACTGTCCCGCGCTGGCCTTCTCACTATTAAAGCACCAAATAGACAAAAATGAGCACGTCATCTTCTACCTTCCATGGTGGATGTTCCCAAATCTCTCCCGGTTGCTGCCAGCTTCTCATGCACACATGAAAACAACAGGATGGAACTTTCAGGCTAGTGGGAGGGGAACTAAAAATTGGATAGCTGTACGGGTCAGAAAACATATCTGGTCAGGAACAGTAATCATTTATCAAATGCATAAAAAAAGTTTTAGGGATATGGGCAAACTTATCCGTATTTTATTTTTGTGTGTGTGGAAGGTGCAGGAATTCCATAGCCCATGGAGAGATCTCTTTTGCAGCACCCAGCTCAAGCATGGGATTCAAGATTTCCAATGGTTTTAGCTGTCCTGAACATTAACGAGTTTAACAGATTAAATCAAACATCTAAAAAAGAAGAAATTTTCCCCTTCCAAAACTGCTTATTTTTGAGACACTTGTGCTGCAGTGCAGCACACAGGGTTGAGTAGATATCACCTTACTAAGCAAGGGATGAAATCAGCATTGTTACTCTTATTCATGGCTCCTATAATGAGTTGAAGCAATTCCTCCCACTCTCATGCCATTCAGAAAGACGCAGCCGTGTGTATCCAGGTAACCGCTGCTGGCACCGCAGAGCTCACTGCGGATCTGTGCCCAGGGACACATCTCCCAGGAGCTCACGAAAGGACCAAGAAGGAAGGGGCCAACCCTCCTGAACCTCCAGGAGCCAAGGCGCTTGTTTGCCCGTTTTCCCCAGAGAAGCCTGGTGAGGGTGTCCAGGTACAGGACTGCTTCGCGTGTACGTGGAGCTACGTAAAGCAGAACACAACAAAACAGAAGGAGAAGCAGGAGGACAACAGCAACAAGAAACATACGCATGCAACCAAGAATTAAATGTTTTTCATTCCCTCATGCATGATTCCTGACTTGTTTCCCTGCGTCCCCAAGTACTAGAGCGTTGCCTCCCTGTCTTCTGATAGCGAAAAGCCTGGCCCCCAGTAACAACCCTAAAACCTGTTATTTAAAGAGACTACCAGCTGATCCTCCTTCTCTTCCCCCCCCCAACCAACCGAGCTGTCATTCTCCCCTCCCTCTTGATGCTCGCCTCAGGTAACTCCCCTTTAGATCCTCACTGAGGTAATTAATTCACAGCACTGCTGAAAGAATCGCCACAGATCTTTCCATGCTGTCTGCGTTCCCTAACAGTTTACAAAAAGCAGAAGTCCCCCATTCTCTGTACCCAGGAATTTTTAAAAAAAAAAAGTTGCATTGTCTAAAACAAAGCATGAATATAATCTTTTTTTCTTTCCCCACAAAAGAACCCCAACCGTTACACAACACTTCCTCCACATAGTCAATTGTGAGTGTTTTTTCAGAGCCTGTGCAGTCAGTTATTTCTCAAGAAGGTGCTTTATATGCTCTCCGAGGCAGGATTCATACTATCCCACAGATCCTTGCTGTTGCTATGGAAATCATTCCTCCATAAGCTGATGTGCAAATGCAGGTCTTCTTGCCGAGTACAGAGGCTAAAGGTGTGCATGAGTCAAACTATTTGCTGTGCACTATTCCTCTGCAGCCTCGCCGCTGCTGGGGGCAGGGGCAAGGGACAATTACTGTCTGTAACAGGGAGCTCTGGGGGGAGCGGGCAGGGTGTCAGCAATGCTCAATCGCCACGGGAAGGCTCCGGCTGGGAGCTGCAGCCAAGCAGGATGCAGTCCTTGTCCTGCTCCGGGTGCCACAGAGGGGACGGGATTCAGGCACAGGAGGTACAAAGCATCATTCACAGCACTTTTAAACATTTGAGGGGGGGGGGAAAAAGCGAGTCACCATCCACCATCGTGGATACAAGGCAGACAGCACCCTGTCCTGTCTGTAGAGCTGTAGCCACTCAGAAAGGTCAATGATAAAATTAAGCTTTTGTCAAGGAAATGTTGTTGGGGAGAGCCAGAGGCTGCAGAGCTGCCTGGAGAGCCCTCCGGCCGGTGAAGCAGCAAGGCCAAAAGGAAAACACACTTACAAAAACGTCAAGTTCATTTGCATCTGCCATGTTTGGCAACTCTTTCAAACACAGTTTTCACACTCCTTGAGACCGACGGATAAGTACTAAGGTGGATATCGGAGCATTCCACACAGCTTGATGCCAGCAGGCACTTTTCAGTAACTCTACTCTCTCACAACACAACAGAGACAGAGCAACCTGCAGCCTCCAGGATTCAGCAACCCTTAACCACCCGTGGAGATGAAGCCCCTACAGGAGAGACCATGCTCAGACAGCTGAAGAGCTCCTGCACCCCCCACGCCAGCCAGACACAGCCATCTCTGCATCTATGGGACTTTGTGTGAACATTTCAGCTCCTAAAGCAGACAAGAACACTCCACACGCATTTCTTTCCCCTTGCTCTGGAACACTTCATGGTACTTTTCATAGCTGTATTGCAGTAAGTAGCATGTCCCAGGGCAGCTCCCATGCCTTGGTGGTTTTCCAGTTCAGTGTCCTACATCCCTGCTGCAGCCCAGTGAGGAACTGGGATCAGGGAGGGAACAAGGAGCATAAGGCACTCAGATTTACAGTAGGTTTAAGAGGAGTGAGGGTTTTTTGACAAATAAGTGGCCATCTGAGGGTAGTTGATGATTCTTTTTAGGTTTTTTGTTTGGTTGGGTTTTGGGGGTTTTTTTTTGGATTGTTTGTTTGTTTTTTTTTTTCTTTTCAAATGAGGAGTTGGAAGGCTGCAGCAGAGAAAGGCAGATTCACCAAAAAAGCAAATATGGGATTTTTCCCCCCCTTCACTGAAAGAACTGCTCCTGCAGAAGACTGACAAGTGGCCCATCACACAAACTGAAGGGCTTTAGTCACATCTTATCCCCTTTCTCACTGCTCTGCAAGAAACACAGGTGTCATACCCATCCTCTCTTCTTAACTATTTTCTTTCCTAGATATTCAGGAACTCGTGAAAGCAGAGCAAGTAGCTTGGAGTTACAGATTCACAGAAGTTAGTAAAGTCTTCACCTGACTTTTTTATTTGTTGTCAGTCACCCCGAGGAAAGGCAGCTAGTTGAAGAACAGAATCCAAACACCCAAACAAAATCTGAACGCCTACGCAAGATCACAGAGGCAATAATCTCAAAGCACAACTCCTTTGAGGCACCATTACGTATGACAATTAAACACAAACACAGTAAACAGGCTACAGCCTATTGCTGTAAACAAAGCAAGCAGATCTCCCTCAAGCCTAGCCCAAAATAAAGTAGCACTTACTTCTGTTCAGGGTAGGAGGGAGACTGCTGTTCCCAAAGCCGCTCCGCTCCAGCTTGCTCTCCCACATAGGGCTGGTCTGGTCTCCTCTCCTCTCTTATAATCTCCCTGCCAGGAGGTCACCGGCCAGTGGTCCTTAGTGGAGACACCTGCTAGTTCAGCACAGCTTGTTAGCAGAGTGCAGGGATGGCTGGGATTTGCAACAAAGGAATACAATTAGCGATTCTCCATAAAGTTTGTTGTAATTCTAACTACCCATGAGCTGTAATGGGCGTTTTTGTGTTGTCTTTCTGGTTAAAATCACCTGCATTCAGACTTGATCAATACCATCCCAGTATTCTAATAAACTGTTACAGCATTTTATGAAAATTCAATAAATATGCAAATAGCAGTGTTTCCAATTGCTTTAAGAAGATATGGTATGAATGTGAATAAATTACATTAAATCATGCTGTCATAGAGAAGTACATTGTGATTTATAAGTAGCTACCTTACATAAATTAATACCACACAATTCTGCAGCCCTGTCGATAGATGTCTTTTGTGTCGTGGTATGAGCACATATACTATGCCTCAAAAGCTTCCAAATATGTGAGTAGGAGTTGGAGAATACAAATGACATAAGATACCAAAGGGTTTTATTTCAGGAACATCTTAGTATGCTAGAATATGGTATAGATTAGAGGTTATGCATTAGAGATTCACTCTTACTGCCTTGTTAGAAAGGGTGTAAAAGAAACAGCAAAGGAATAGCAGAGAGCAATGTATACGTTTGCATTTATTATAATTAATCACCATTCCTTTTATTTTTAGTATAATGGTATTCATGATGAATCGTGTCGTGAGTGTAAATTTAAGAAATGCAATTGTGAATGGATTTGATATGATCTGTTTATGACATTCATAAATGCAGACACAATGCCACCGTCAGAGGGACTGTGAAGGATTCTTCTCATGAACCTGAAAGCCAAAACCTCAGATCCTCTATAAATTTAAACTATGAACAAGTTCCTGGATTTGCTGAGCCTTTAGGGTTATTTCTTCTTTCCCAGATGCATCATTTCATGTCAACTGCTTGTTTGTTGGCATCCAATTCAGAGGGTCAGTTTGAGCTAAGACACTCAATAAAAATATTTAATACTCTTTTGTAAAACGTGTAAGTGAAATTAGCAATCCAAATCAATTAAGTTATAGGTTGGCTTCAATAGTTTTCTAAGATCATTTCTTCAACAACAGAAACCCAAACCAAAACCCAGGTCAAACTCAGAGACAAAATTCTTGCGAATGTTAAGAAACCTTACCCTTTGCAGGGACTGCTTCTTTATGAAATGAAAGATTAAATTAGTACCTGAAGAGAAGATGCACATCTAAGAAGAGCAGCAGAGAGAGGGTAAAAGGTGTTACTGACTCAAAGTTGTGCTAACTTTTAGTCTTCCCTTGGGACAGACAGACAAAGCCAAGCAGCTTTTTCTGCTTTGCGTCAGAAAAAGCTCATTCAGCTATGGCAAAATTACTCAAAAAGGGCTTTTAGCTCTCATCTCTCGATAACACCTGTGCCTTAATTTGTGTGTGTGATGGTGGGGGACACAAAATTGGCACCTGCCAGTGCCGGTTTCTAGAATTAAACTGCAAGGAAGAAGAAGGGTTTGTCGGCATTTGAGAAGCAGGATCCTGTACATCGCCCTCCTTGGGGTGCACCCAAAGGTACCAAAAGCGCCCAGCTCCGACCAGCTCCCACCGGAGTCTGGTGGCTCAGCACCAGGCAACTGATCTCAGTGCGTTTCAGGATGAGGCCACTTCCCTACTTGATAACAAGCATTGCAGTTTACACACACACACAAATACACTAGGGTAAATCTCATCGTCGACACATCAGACCAAAATTCGTGCTCTCTTGGCTGAGCATTATGCAACTTGGCTTCCCAGACCGGCAACACGCCCTGAGATATAGGAAGGATATTTTCATCTCACTAGGCTGTTGGTGAAACCAAATGCGATTCAGCTTTCCCCGCCACTCCCCTCTGCTGCTGTATTTATTTTGTGAGAACATTTGTCCTGTAAACAAGAAAGAAATCATGTGGTTGTTCTTCTCATTTTAAAAATAATCCCAGAAGCTTTTAAAGGTTGATAGCTTATAATTTAACATGTTTTGTCCTTTCACAGCAGCAGAACTGGGCTCTAATATTTTTTTTTTTTCTGTTACAAAACAGAGAAAACAAGTGATATTTCTTTCTCTTTTGTAGGAGCCTTTGGCCCTGAGTTCAAAACTCTGACCATCAAATCTAGATACAGAGCTGGAGAAAGCCAAACAATCATATACGATTATCAGATGTACCAATTCTACTGATTTTGGATGGCAATATGCGACTGACCACTTCAAGAGGAAACCTCCCAATTATTGGGCTGCTGAACATCAGGAAATCCCAGCCGAGTTGTTGCTGTGCACACAATGGAGTTGTTCCAAATATTTTCGTGAAGTCCAGCATATCCAGGATGTGCCTAAAGATGACACATGATCAGGTCAACTGTGCCACCCACTTGTGTTTGGACTGAAGTGACCTGAAGGCTCTGGGGCCCATGTGGCATAGAAGGATGCCTTCGCTGGAGCAGTGTGTGTCCCAAGAGGGCCAACGCATGGGACACACTGCACTTCCTGGTCTCTGGTCCGCCCTGGCATCCCTACGCACTCTAGTAGTTTCTCCGTGTTCTTTACAGCTCATCAGGCTGTTTGTGGCATCTCACTGTATCTTGACAAAACTATTTCTAACAGAAGTCAGATTTTTGTAAGACTTCCAAATTTTGCAGTTTGGAAAAGTGGTTGATTCATGGAAATACTTTTCAGATCAGTTCTACAGCGTTAATCAGTAGAAAGGCACGTTCTTCCCAGAAGACTGATTCAGGATTCCTTGAAGAAAGGCATTTCAGAGCAATCCAGCAGAAACTTCGCTCTGGTCAGCAGCACCTCAGCTCCCTTCATTCACCAACAGAGTAAATAGTCCTTGTGTTTTCTCCGGATCACCGCCAAACATCAACACAAAAGGCACGCTGCCTTAGGAAGCACAGGCTTGCAGGGACTGTGGAATGGCAGGTGTCTGTCCCTTGCCTGCTGTAACCTGGAATCAAACCCAATTTAAGTGCAGGTCATAGGCAGGGCTATTACGGCTACACTTCCTCTCTTGCCGTGAGACACCAGTGGCAGGTACCTGGTTCTGGTGTACCTATAACGTTAGAAAACAGTAACCTGATCCAAAGCAGGCATCAGCAGGGGTCAGAACAGCAGTCCCTGGTCTAGCAGCATGGCTTCAGATGATGTTAGGATGACAGCTCAGTATCCCGGCCGCAGTGGGGAATACACAATTGTCCCCGTGTGACATGAAAGATGACACTGTCCACAGCCCACAGTTTTAGCCATTAGCCGTTTGTTATGAATACCCAGCAGCTGCAGCTGGGAATAGTTTCTAGTGTGAAGGGCTTGAATTCTCCGTATAGAGAGAGCAGAAGGGAGCGTCAGCAGCTGCGGAGGTTATTAGACCTCAGCCAAAACTCTGCAAGCTTCTGACCCCATGTTTTCCCTGGACTTAGTGGCTCCATGAACGTGCAGCTGCCGAGGTTGTGGAGGTGGTGTGGCACTTGCTCGGACAGGGAAGTGTGTTCCCAGCTCCGTGCTCAGCTCCTCAGAGTAGCTGAGTTTGTCCGCTTCTGACTGACGCTTCTAACATTTACTTGACTCCTCTTTCCCACTTGGGACTATTATGACTAATAAACACCTCATGTCACTTTTTAAAAGATACTGTTAGCAGCTGTTCCCTTTCATCTCACGCTCAAGCCACCTTAGTGAGGTAGGAAGTATGCAAAGCTCGAAGAGTTCGCTACGCTAGTTCAGCCCAGCAATAATCTTGCAGATAACTGTCCTTGCAAGCTGGGAAGAGATGACTGTGGAAACTCATCCATGCTTAGAACAAGCAGCACTTGATGATTTTTTCAGAGAAGCTATTTCCAGTTCTCTCCTGTGAGCAGAACGGGTATTAGTAACGTCTTCTTGTCAGCTGGGAAGTCTTCTGGTTGAGTTTTTGTGTTTAGTTAACTTTGGACAAATGCTGTCCTGAAAGAGAGGTGAAAAGCCTTGACACAGAGACAAGCTGTGCACTTCACCGTGGTGATGTTTGTGGCCATTTTATTGCATCTAGTAATGCCTTCCATATGGATGCTCTGATTCCTGTGACAGTTCTTCACGAGCCGTCTCACTGGCTGGCAGCACCCAGCCAGCAGGACGTAGGTGAGATGGATTTGCTGTGTGCTGGCCAAAGAGAGGGTAAAACGGTGGTTTATCATCTTAAGCAAACTGGGGCGACCAGGGCCAAGTCCAGTATACCTATAGCACAACCTTCTGTGAAGATGATGAAGGTAGCATCTATTTTATGATTGGTGGCTTTTCAAAAGGCATTGTAGACTAATTCATGATTTAGGGATTTCTGCCTTTAACTGATGGTGTTCTTATGTAGCAAAAGAACAGCTCAAGGGCTTCTTCTGTTAGCATCATCTCTGTTTTTGACTTATTAGCTTCAGCCAGCTGGTTTTTAGACAGTTTGAGGTGAGAGCTGATTATGGGGGAAGCTTTGAACTCATCTGTGGCATCTCAGGAGGCTGTGACTTTTTAGGCCATAGCCTTCAGCTCCTATAAGTTATGAACTGAAGACCTTAATACCTGGAAAGAGAAATAGAGAGAATATCCTGAAATGTAGGTAATCCATGGGTAAAATTTACTAGTTTGTTCCAAAAACTTTGAATTATTTGCTTGAATGAAATGCTGGAAGTATGACAATTTGAAATGAGTTGAAAAGTCCAATCAAAAAAGTTTGTAAATTCTGGGTTTGAAGTAACTTTTGAACAAGATTATTTTGACTACTCTGGCAAGTACAGAATTATAATTCTTTCTAACAGGTCTAAAGCTATTAAACATTCAGTATCTATAGCATAATAATGCGAAATAAAACACAGGTTATGCCTGCGGTAACACTTTTTTCTGTGGTGAATAGTTCATTAGGTCTTGTTATGATTCAATAACCTATATCCCATTAATTCACTCACATTTTGTAGACTCTATACACAGATTGAATTTATGTAATTTGTGCTTGTGGCTATTTCTGTCAAGACGAAATTGGCAGATCCTTATGCTGTGATTAGCGTTCTGGATTTCAAATGTCCGTCAGCAGGTGGTCGAAACCATCAGCTCATAAAGGAACCGGTCTGCCCCTGGTACTGGCTCTTGCACAAGGACACGACTTGGGATTTGCAACACAAAACTCACGATAACCATAGAAACAAAGCAATTCCTATGTGCAGAGGGGGATTTGCTCTCCCTAGTTCCCTCAGCTAGTGGCAAGTGTGTATATCCCATCCTTTCCTCTTCTCGAGGCCTCTCTGGGGAGGGTTACATTCCTGCTGGTGCAGCAAGCCCGGGGAAGGGCTGGGGTGGAATTTGCTGCAAGGTGTTCTGGCTCTGGGGCTGTATGACCACATCATGCCTTTACCAGTGATGAGGGTCCCCATGTTAAGCTCACAGCGTGCATGGCTGGCGTGGTGCTGCTAGAGGAGCCTGCATGCACACGGGCCATCAGCCTGTCTCCAGGGCACCCCGGTGCGCGACTTGACTCTGATCCCACCAAGGGAGGGATGGCAGGACTTCAAGTATAGATGCAGGGGAAATTTACCAAAAAGAACCCCTCCTGCACCCTAAATAACTCACGTAAACACACCCTAAGAGAGGGATGTGGTGGTCTGGCTGGACGTGTGCTTGTAAAGGGCGCCTACAAAAGAATTGACACCTGACAGAACAACAAACGTATAGCAGAAATTGTTAAAAAACTAATCATCTCCCAGAATAGATTTTATTCCTTAGCAATTTTGGGAAGAACATGAGTCCAAATTTGAGTTCAGTCTGGAAGTAGACATATGATCATTTAATGATGAATAGTGTGTGTTTTCATATGAAAAGTCAACAAAACATAGTTTAAACTTGTATTAGTCCCCAGTCTGGTGTCAAGAAATGCTGTGATCATGGACGTAACTGATTTAAAGAAAATGCATGCCTAAGAGAAAGTACTCATTAAGCTATTCAATGTTGGTTTTGTTTTTTTTTTTTTTAATAAAAGATTATTTCTGCTGAGGTCAGATCTTCCATCCACTACCTCACGCTATTTTCTCAAGCCCTGTTTTCTTGTCAGCCATGTCCCATCTTGCCTGCTTTCGTGTGTATGGAAAAGTCAACTGGTTGTCCTCGCGTCCTCAAACAAGCGCCTGTGCTGAAAGAACAGGATGAGGCTGAAAATCCAGAGCACGTGCAGTGGCACTTGGCTTTTAAATCTGAAAAGGCAGTCTGTGACACAGAGCAAATGAGAAGTGATCTTTCTGCAAGACTTGAAGTACACCCTTGCCTCTGTCTCTTAAATTGCTAACATGATCTGAAGCCACATGTAAGTGCCTTCCATGGAGAAGCCACCCAAGTGAGAAGCAGGTGAGAAAGGTGAGTCACCTGTGTCACATGTTCCAGTCTTGACTAAGCCTCCACTCTTTAGCACTGATGAGAAACAGGAATAATCATGTGAGACAAAAGCGCCAAGGATGAAGCAGGAGTTCAAATGCTATTTTTTTTTTTTTTTTTTTACAATATCTGGACACCACCACCTATCTTTTTGAGTTTTTATTGATTCACCTGCAATGATGTGATAACAGTTTTAAGTAACTTCTTAAGGGTCAGTGTTTACCCTTGTGAACCTTGTCACTAGGATAGCGAGGAGACTTCACTGGATTTCAAAATCTACTGCGTACACTTTATCAGTCACCTGTATGTTGTACCTTTGGGAAGAATCTATGTTACTGTGGAGAGGGAAAGGGTGAAATAAGGAAAACTCCTGCATAGCCATGCTTCCTTAAGGTAAGCCAACGTGCATGTCTTTGTAGGGTGATTCACTGTGGAGACCTGAGAAGGAGGAGAGGTCACAGTCCAAAACAACACATCGGTCTGCCTAACACTGATGTCCTACCAATAGCTATGCCTGTCATGGCTAGGTTAACGTGGTGCAGTAATCCAGCTCAGTCACAGAATTGCTTGAATATTCATCTGTTCAGTTACATATTTGTAGGTTTATGCTTTAAAAAAAAGTAAATATAGACACCACATGGAGTGATTCCACCCAACTTAGTTATGAACATGGAGGTGCACTCAGGCCAAGACCATGCAGGTTACCTGATTCTGTTTCCAAGTTGACACCTAAGTCCCTGGCGATTTCGGATGGCTAAGCAATTTCTACAATCCACTGTGCTTGGTTTTATTTTCAGTAAGAAATGGGTACAGTAGTCTCTGAACGTATTACATATTGCTTTCAGAAGTGTACGTTTCACTGGAGTACTTCTGTGCCAAGTCAATGGCTTTGAGACGGTCCATCATCGCAAAATGCTGTTTGTGTGCAAGGAAAACCGGGACTTCACTGCAAGTACAGAACAACTACGGGATTGCTTCAAAATTGCCTAGCTGGCTTGCACTGGTGGCAGAGGTTACACCATTTTCCAGCTCTTAGTCTGAGGTTCAAAACTTTCCCTTTTAATCTTTTTTTTTTTAAATAAAAGTACTGTATACATATCAATGAAACGCTATCTGTGAAAGCTGCTACCACACGTCCCTGACATTATTCTTAGACAGTAACAAGCAAGAAAAAGTTTATCTTTCCCCCACATTCTGAAAGCTCCATTAATATAGACAACTGAGATCTTCCTGGGTAGCAAATAATCATATTAATTAATGAGTGTGTGAAACAAAATACAAAGAAAGCGTACACTTGAAGGGACTATTCACGTGTATGTGAGTGCCTGTAACTCCACTGGAGACAAATGTGAGATGCACATACAGAGAGAAGGGAGAATACATTCACCACGCTGGATGGAAAAAGGCCAGCCTGGAACAGAGCGGAATGCATAGAGGGATTTAAAGTAGGATTACAGATGCCTGTGGCAACTGCTCTCAATAAATTATAGTTAGATCAAAGAAAAACAGAATGCGTTGATAAGAAATTAACAAGTGCCATTCTCAAATGTACAATTGTAATTAAAAAAAATAAAATTGCATTTTAACCCCTTACTCAAGGTATTATGTTTTTTTTTCTAGTTTTATTTGTGAGTGAATTCTAGCACCCAGCGATTAAGACAGCTTTTTCAATGTCTTCATTTTGTTACAACCAAATAAACAGCCACCAAATAAACACACAATCATTATTTTTATGCGTGCACCAGGAGTTCTGATACAGGACATAGGGCTGGCGGGGGGGTGGTGTGAATTTTGGAAAGACTAGGTGACCTCCTGCAGCAAAATGGCTAAGAGATAATCAGGCAGCAAGTCTGTTCCTTTCCTTGAGTTACACGTTATGTATTTACCAACCTGTAATAAAGAAGAGAAAAACAAAATCTGATTTGCTTTCATCTATTTTCTAGAGCCACTTCTTGCCCTAGAACACAACGAACACGCGCACACTACTGCGTATACAGCTCAGTAATAAAAGTAGTTCTTTGAAAGGTCAGTGGAAAATTAAGCGGTAAAGTCATGAGTTGCTACAAATGTGAATATCCTTCTGTCATCTTACATGAAACGAGAAGGTTGCTTCTTTTTTTTTTGTTAACTTACAGTTAGCGTGTGAAGATGCCTTCTGACTGCTCCCTTCCAGCATCAGGGAAGCGGGCGGCCCAGCACACGCTCTCCAGTGGCTCTGGGACCGCAGAACTATTTGCAGGTGCTTGATGCTGCTTCAGAGCAGAAAGGATAGGGCTTCTCCAAATCTGAGCATTTGAATGCTGCAGTTGTCTAGAAATTCTGCCTTTGGAAAAATCACCTTCATGTGACTACTCCACATTTCTGAAAAATTTGTTCAGACAGTAGAAGTAAAAGCTGGCATTACAGCTTTATGACTTCATATCCAGGAACTGCTTCATCCACACATTTTTCACCTGAAGGTTAAAATCTATCCTTTTTTCCCGCTAGTTCCTGGTTGTGCAAGTCATAAGTAGAAAGTCGTCTGCACTTGCAAGGTGCATTTAGTAGCTGACTTGAATTTCTCAATCAATGGGCACTGACAGTTCTAATATTTTACTTGGAATTATTCCATGTGCTTCAACAGGCTGGAGGTCTGCTTCATAGCTATATGTGTTCCTGTGAATGACGCTGTAATGCCTTGAGAGCTCATTCTACCAAACATTCATTCCTGATGAGAAGATGCTTTCGTCCTCTCGTCAATGATTTATGGTTGATATAGAATGCGGTGCTCTTTCTCCCTCCCTTAAAAATCCCTAGTGAAAGTAGCATCATTTCCAACCTCATCAGCACTAAGCTATACAATTTTCCATGAGATCTGAGGCATTAAGGTGACGGAACCATGGATGCACACTCTTGGGATTCACTTTTTCAAGTTTTACTGAGGTGGCATCACAAATTCAGTGTTTGAAGTCTCTGTGTTTGTGCTTCTGGCATAGAGGCTGCACATGGCAGTAGCCCTCAAAAATTAAATGACCGTTGTAGGACGTAGCATACAACAACAGTGTTCTTATTGCTGGGTAGATGTTCAAAGCACATGGCAGTGCTCTATTTTGACTCCTCTCAGTATATTTTTTTTCCTCTAGTTGCTGATTTATTGATTGACTGACTTTTTATCAAAGCAACAATTCTCGTATCTTCCATCTGTGCAGGTCTCTGGGTAGGGGATTTCTGTAGGAGGTGACAAATGTCATACATCTCTCAAGTGAATCTTTTTTTTCCCCTCAAAAGAGAGGGAAAAAAATTTCTCCTGATTTTTATGATCATACCCTAAAAGAGGAAAGATAATAAGAAATTGCAAGGAGAACTACAAATTGATCTGTACCTGGCTACAAACTCAGCAGTGTGGCATGCCAAGCAAGCATGTGCAAACCTAAGAGTTTTACTGTGACCATGAGTTAGACCTCTGACAAATAAGGCTCGAGAACACTGAAAAGGAAAGGAAAGAGTTTTTCTAGAGCTATTTGGGCTGGAAATCAAAGTTGGCTGTCAGTCTGAGATGTCCTATACTTCCTCGCTTCAGGAAAGCTGGGAGCCCAGTAGAATTTAAACGGACTTGCAATGCTTCACTATTTCTCTTCTACTTTCTGCCAAAACTAAGAATTGCAGAGAGACTTCATGAAGGGAAAAAAAAAAAAAAAACACACTAGCCAAAACTGTGGTATGTTTCACAAGCTGCAGTTTCTTGGCGAAGTTCCGGATGATTTCTTATTTCCTCCAGACCAGTTCTCCCACTCGCGTTGCTAAGCAGGAAAGCAATGGCCTTTCCCCTTCTCATCGTGCAACGTGATATAAAAGCATAAGGTTACTCAAGAGAATTGAATGGCCACTCACTTGAAAGGAAGACAACACAGTGGTCTGAAGCAGTGTCAGAGAAGCTGGTGCCCTCTTCTTTCCATTCGGACGCAAACACCATTGAACGTATTCACTTCTGCGGTCGCATAGCAAGAACCCTTGGCCATCTGAAAAGATGGGCATAGATACATGAGAATGCCTTTCAGTGCTTCCATGCTCTCAGTTTCTTGATTTTTTTCTTGTATCCATCACAAAAAGGAAAATATGTGTCTGGTTTTACATTTCTTCACCACGAAATTCAGCGTTTGGATCAATGCTGTCCTGTATCTCCCCCCTCGACACCATGAGGGGAGGAAAAAGAAGGCTCTCCCAGGTGTTTCTACCATGATATAGTGAGGACAGCCTAGCCCTGCACTGACTTTCCACCACGGATGGTCTAACAAGACAAAGGTAAAAAAAAAAAAAAAGCAAAGCTCATATAGAAAATTTCTTACAGGTTATGTGAGTTCGATATGGGAGGCAAGAACTGGCTAGTCACAGCCTAGTGACCTTTCTAGCTCCTTAATTTGGATAACAACAGATTTTGGGGGGAAAAGGCCTACCCCATGGTCCCCTTATCCAACTGGCTCTGGTGTGAAGATGCCTTTGCTGAGAGAAAATAGCTATGGGGAAAAATTTTGGTATTTTCTCTTGTGAAATAACAACTTACTAAAAATAGTGCCCACAGATGAATACGTTGCAGTTTGCAGGCCCAGAGAAACCAAGTTAGATCGTTCGCTCTTCTCTCCTCCTTTTTCATGCATTCCCTACCTTTTCTCCTGAAGTAAAACAGAATACAGAAATCCCATGCCAAAGTGTTGTAATGGACTTCGGTAAAACTTATGTACGTTACAGAAGGGTACAAGGTTTTTTTCAAGTTCATCATCTGACATAAATTTGCATCTGATTATGACACTTTAGAGGAAAAGGTGGGTTTGGAGGGTCTTTTCGTTGTTTTTTTTCTTTTTGGTTGGTTGTTTTTTTAATTACTCTCTTCTTTAAAATGAAACTCAATTTGCATTTTTAGTATATGCACTATACCTGTAACAAACTGATAAAAAAAGAGAAAATTGATTTTTCCATCTGCGTTTGCAGTCGCAGAAATACTTACGGTCTAGCCCCAAGAGGATGACCAACATAATATGAGGTAATGCAGTTCCAGAGTTGCATCAATGCTTTTCCACCCTCACTGGTATTATGGCAATCAACTGCTATATTTGTTAAAAATAGCTTGGATACAAATCCAATAGTATCTCACTGCCAATGAAACCTCATCTCATGAAAGAGGGGGGGGGGAAAGTTTTTCAGCAAATCTAATGTGAAGCAGATTTATGCATTTACATTTTGATTGCAATATGCTAAAAGCAAAAAAAAAAAAAAAATTACCATAAAAGGGTTATTTTTTCCAGGTAATAGTGGTTTTCAAGATCTCCTCAACCTGTTTCTAACTTTATAGAGGATATGGTTTCAATAAATGAGAAAGAGAGAGGCTGCTGTGCCTGAGTGCACGTATTATGCCAGTGTTGTGACATCTTATTGTTTTCCTAACAGATTACAAAATCAATGTTCTATGAAAACATTCTCATATTTTTAAGCACGTTCCATCCAATTCTTTCTCACCTTGATTCCCTGAGCTCCCTTTTATTCACAAGATGCAGGAACCTCCCTGAGGTAGAGCATCTGCTTGGGTTGCATCCAAAGATCTCACGGGCCAGCCTCAGCGCCAGGAAAGCGGAGAAGCTTTTTGTTTTTCCTTATCTCCCAAGACATTTTGACTGGCTGAAAATGATGAAAGAGAATCAACAGGCAGGCTGACCTGACTCGGTTCCGGGAAAACAGGGGGAAGGGTTAATCAAAGCTTTATCAAGAAAGAATCGGACATGTTACATGCAACGAATGCCAATCCACGTGGCTGGATGCAAAGCAGATCTTTTTAAACAAGTCTCTTTCCACAGGATGAAAGGTCGGGTTGACAGTAGCATTCACGTTAATGCAGTTTACTTGGGTCTTGCCAAAGTATTTCATTTCATGGCGTATGTTGGTATGAATTAAAAAGCGTGCATTATATGGAATTAAAAGGATGCACTTTGGAAGAGCTAAAAGCTGGCTCACTGACAGATCGCAAAGTGGTGAGAGTAACAAGCGGAACTATTTCCAGCAGATTCCCACAAGGATCAGTTCCTGGTACAACATCGTTTAGTATTTTCATCACGTGTCCAAACAATGATGTAAAATCAGTCCCAAGATGGTTGGGGGCTGGAGCACTCACTGTGTAAGAAGCAGCTGGGTGAACTGGGCTTGTTCAGCCTGGAGAAGACCAGGTTTCTCAGAAACTCAGAGCAGCCTATGAGGGGGTTACAAAGAAAGCAGATCCGGGCTTTTTAGGGATTTTTATGGGAAAAGAATGAGAGACCATGATCATAAATTGAAATGGGAAAACTTTCAATTGTATATAAGGAAAAAAAATCGCTATGAGGATACTCAGACATTGGATCAGGATGGCCAGGGAGATAACGAAATCTCTGTCCATGGAGGTTTTCAAGATCTGACTGGACGAAGCCCTCAGCAACCTTCCCTGAATTCAATTTTGACCTTGTTTTGAGCAGAAACTTGGACTAGATGACCTCTCAAGGTCTATAGTTTTGGGTGCTCCCTGTTATCGCATGTTATGACTGTAATTTGGTCAGTTCTGCCTGGAGGCCGATTTGGGAATCCCGTTAGATAACTCTTTCAACATGTGCTGTAACATAACGCTACAGGGAAAAGCAACACTTGGATGTTATTTGGCGCCTGCTGGTAGGCAGCCCCACGCAAAACTTACCACCTTTGCAGAGTGGAATTCCCAAAACTGAAGCAGCCAGTTGCCAAGTGACCACCAGAGCCCACGAAGTCTGGCCCTGCTGCCCGACGGAGATCTCCTGTGTCTCCTGAGCTGCTACTTTTGCTGTGTCAGTGGAGAGAAGAGCAGCTCGGACCTGGATTTTTTCTGCTTAAACAAGGAACAGCCCTGCGCGCGCTATGCAGCATTTCAGAGGGATGTTCATAGCACCCAAAACTATAGCACCCCCTTACACTTACACAGCAAGAAGGCATTGCTTTACTGGTATGAGAGGGAGCGCTTAGGAGCAAGATTTAATAACTGGAGGCTTTAAGTTAGACAATGTAAAATTCAAAATAAAAATAAAGTTAAAATTATGTCACAGCTTCTCTGAAACGAAGCTGAATTCTCCCTTGCTGCCAGGCAAAAGCACTGGCTATGCTCTACTGCAGAGCGCTTGGCCAGTGTAGGTACCTGTGGGATCGTGACTCAAGTGACCGGGATTTGCAGGCATGTTCTCACTCTAATGTTAACAACTTCTGCAGTTCTCTACTTGAAGCACTTTTCCTTTCCTGACTGACTTGGAGTTCTCCTGGAGTATTTATGAATGGCAGAAACCCTTTAGACAACTCCACATTGATACAGAAAAGCCTTTTTGTACTTCCTTGACCACACAAAAATGCATCCAGAGGTTACGTGACCGAGCATTGGTACAGGTGTGCTGGAGCAGCAGGACCTTCACCGATATTGCTGATGAGGAAGGCCAAGCAGCCAGTAGATAAACCCATTTGACCACAGATAATGATCCTTCTGGTGTGTTTTGCTGCACTTGCTTGTTAACTGAGACCCATTAAAATGAATTAGCCAGATTTACGTGTCTTACGAATGCCATCATGATAAAGCTCAAGGCTTCAGGTGAATTCAAATACCTTGTTTTTAAATAGAAATCACAGTGGTTTTAATTTTTTTCTATTACGTGAAATCCCCAGCCCTAATGTCACTTGAGGAGGGCTTTTTTTTAAGCCCTACAGTAAGTGCTGCAACTGTTGACTCATTGCTGGTTTGGGTTTTGACACCAGAGGACTGTGCTGGCCACACCAGCGACCTGCCAGACTGTGACTTCTTTGTTCCTTTGATAACAACTGCAGAAATGGAATTGTAGCCTCATCCTTTAACAATGTCTCATATTCTAATTTTGTACTTAAAACTAACGTTATATCCCTAGGTGAAATAGTTTGTTTTTTTTTTTTTTTCCCCTAAGGAGACAATGTGTTTCTCTTTAGCAGTTTAATACACAAAAAATATACAGTGATAAGAAGTCTCCAAGTTGTTTTAAACTGATGATGTAGCAATTCCCGGATCACTTTAGAAAAAGCAGACAGACATATATATCACTATGTTGAAAAAGTTAGAGCATGAGTGGTATAATTTGCATATTGCAGTTAACTCATACCCAAACTGCTTTTTGACAATAGATACCAAAGAGTATGGGTTAGGCAAGTAAAAGTGTTTCCTGCTTTTTATGGAAAACAAACAGCTAAACAAGAGGAGGACACACACATAGTTATTCCAGTATACTATTATTTCCCGGTCTGTTGTATGTGGATATACGTAAGGCATGCTGGATGCTCACACATGCTGAGAAATAAACAGGCCATTACGCACCAGCAGATCCCTCGCCCAGGAGTAAGCTACGTGTTACTGCTTCTTATGTGCACCTTGGGCATGAATTTACCCTTGACTGCACACACACGGGACATAGTTTGCTGGATTAATACCCTCTTAGGTGCATAACCACTCCCCACCAACTGATTTTTTCATACCTTTACTTATTTAGCAGCAGGAGATGGACAGAGACAGCCAGGCACAATGACATTCCAAAGGGCAACATCTTCAGATGCAAGGACAGAGCCAAGGGCAGAGTGCTGGAAAATGTAAGACAGCCGAGTACAGCAGTGATGGCATTGAAAACACGATGGTAATACACTTGACAGGAGGTGGCAATATCATCTGTATCACACAGAATGCTTTCACTCTACCATTAACCTCCTTAAAAAATTAATTACAAAAATTCTTTATGGTATTTAGACAACTTCTCTTTTGACAGCAGAGAACGGGGTGTGCCATATAGTTTTCTCTCTGTCACGCTGAGCCTACTGCCCTTTTGCATTTTTCTCTGTGAAGTTTTCGTATGCCGATATCCGATTGCCTTACACCTTGCAGATCATCCATTGCTATGCCCTTAGCCTTTAGCGGAGGGGCAAGAGTTTTTCGGATTCCCGTTACACATCTCCCACTGACCATCTGCTATTACCACCTTAACGAGAAATCACTTGTTGAAAGGTGATTAAGTGGTTACAGTCCAGCACAAGGTTGCAAGCTCATTATACTACTTCCCCCTCCAATATTAAGCAATAGCGATAAGCATCCGGCCCGAGAGCCTTAGCTGATATGAATCAGCGCGTTTCTACTATTTCAGTAGGGTTACCTTGGTTTACGTGACATTTCGCTTAGAAGCATTTACCATTAGGTTAATTTAGATTCCAGCTTCAGTTAAAATGGATTTCTGTGCGCCACCCTTTTCACACAGAAACTAAGGATAATCAAGGAAGATTCTTTTCTGTTCTTTAGTATTCTTTTAGTCATCAGGGATGGGATGTTTTAAAGACAATTACTGAATTATCTCTAAATAAGCTGGGATTTTTTGGTAGCACTCACGGTGTGAGAAGTGGGTTTGCGTTTCCCCTCAGAGCACTGAGGTTTACTGTAAAGCCACTCCGGCTCTGCATTTAAGTACCATTTGCAGAGGAAGATCTATCTACTTAAACCTTCCAGTTAGTTCAGGTTTTTCTGAGTCAGTTTGAAATATCAA
>VZUD01000103.1:13931758-13964029 GCA_013401065.1 Cepphus grylle
GCAAAAAAAAAAGCTTCAAAGTAAGCTTCAAACACAATGGGGCCAGAGGCAGTTCACAGCTTCTTAAACAGTTTTTGTTCTTAAAGTAAACCCCTCCATTTCTCTTCCCGCATCAGGTCTCCGCTGTGATCTGCTTCCGCTAAAGCAGCGGCAGTCTTTGCAGCCGTCCTGTTAGAGCTGAGGATTCCAAGACAATCTCCCAAATAAGCGCCACAGAACAAAACAGACTGAGATAAGCTGTTACGGCACATTTGTAAACAAGAAAAAGCCAGACCGAGCTGCCTTTTATCATAGAGACATATAGCAGGAGCTCGAAACTGCTGTGGAAAAAAAGCCCGGCGGTGTGATTCAGGACATACCACTCCGGGGGAATGATATCCTGGCTGTACTTAGGTTTGGAAAAAAAATGTTCTGAAAGGTTCTCTTGCTGCCACATACTCTATTTTAGTTCTGGGGCTCATCCTCTAATGTCATATATATTCTGAGTAGTAAAGGAACCACCTGATGTCCAGCTTCATTTCAGGGAAAGGGAGGGCATAGGTATGATGGGCACTAGAAGACAAGTTTGGATGTACTCAGATTACTGGGAGATAGTTCAGAGGAGAGACACCTTGAAAGGTCAGCGTCGGGAACGCAGCATGCTAATGATGCTAATGATATAAACAACACCCAAGATAGCTAGGTCTTGATTTGGTGGAGCAGTTATGTACACGTCGTACTTGAAGCACCTGAGCAGTTGTATTCATTTCAGCCAGGTGACCTGGATGCCTACAGCCAGGCTGGTATCTCACCAGGCAGGAGCAGAATGACAGAACTGATTTTTCTTGGCATTTATCCACATTCTTTACATGCAAAGACTAATGCATCTTCCTTTTATAAAATAGCCTTCTGCTGGTGTTCATTCTCCTGCTGCCAGGCTACTCTGATGCACGGCACAAGAAAAGCTTTTCCAAAGGACTCAGTAACTCCTTTTCCCCAAAACACCCACATCATCTGTATGTATTTGTCTGCATCCTGCCTTATCTCCAAAAATGAACAAGTCACTTGTGCCCCTGTTCTCTCATATCCAAAAGGGAAATATTGCCTGAGAAAAGAGTATTAGTTTTACTTCTTTTTTTTTTGCATAATGGGACAAAATTTATTATTCTGCTTATGATCACTGACAAAGTCCCAGAAAAACGCAAAGCTTGCTGTTTTGAGATCTTACACTGATTGTAACTTATCATGTCATAGGCCCTTTTTGCACCAGAGACATCATTCCGGTTTAGTAATCCCTTCAGAGAATTCCTTCCAACAAATATAGAAGGCTGCCATCATGATGAGAAAAATCCTTTCCCCTAAAACTGTTTATCATCTAAGAATAAATAGCATTGAAAAGACTGGCTTTCCGAGACTTAAGGGGTCATCATCCATTTATCAGGAAGATACTACTACAAGTATTGTACATAAGCCACTTACCCTTTCCAGTGTCTTACTGTCATCTGAATGTCAGTTTAAAAAAAAAAATTAAAAAAAATTAAAAAGAAAAAGAAGATGAAGTTATAATGCTATATCAACAGACAGCTGTCCTAGTGGGCACCGGGAACAGGGAATGACTCGCATTGCTGAGCCGTGCAGTCATTGCCACAGGAATGATGAGGTCACATTTCATTCCGATTCACATTCTCGGTGTGGTCAGACTGTGAGGCTCACCCTTCCTCGCCCAACTGACGCCCCCCTCCCTGCCTCGACACCAGATCTGGCTCGTTAACATGTCTGGAATGAGCGCGAGCCTACCTCTCAGCTGGCAAGCCCGAGGGGCGTGCTTGGATTCCCAGGTTGGAAGATTATCTCATTCAAGCGCGGTTCTCCCAAAGATATATAAGCAAAGCTAGCGTGGTGGGCCCCACAGAGCTGGCTTGAGCACTTGGGAGTTTCAGCCATACCGGAGTACAGCCTTCAAACGCTGGCAGATATGATGATGATGAAAGTAGAGGAGCTGGTAGGTACAACCTTCTTTCATTTATTCGCAATTACTTTTCTTTCTAGACTGTCATTATACCAGGCAGAGAGAGACAACCTTTGTGGACCATCAAGGTGATGTGGCAGGTTACCAGCCCTGCTGTGCTCTGGGTGCAAAGCCCGCTTGTACTATAGGTTATCCTACTACATTCTCACTTTGACTTTTCCTTGGGAAGGTGGCTCACCACTGATACAAATACATAGCTGTTTGGATTTTGCATCAGGACATAGTTCACCAGGAAGAAGAGACTGACCAAAGTTTAGCTATATATTTCCCTTTGACCTTGATTTTCCTTTTAATTTTTTTTAGAAGCTATCAAGTTTGTGATCACACTCAGTAATTCCAATCTTATAAGGCACTGGGAGGGGGTATCGATGCAGAGAAACCAAAGTATTTTCCAAATCTAAACTAACAGTTTAGTAACAAGTATTCTTTTCTAATAATAAACTAACAGTTCCTACACCCACTGCTGTCCACGGCATAACAAGTCTTTGAAAACTAATGTCTAAACTAGACCACAAGTATCGGGACATTCCACTGCAGAGTTCAGACTAAGAATGCCTGTTTTGATCAATAAACTAGGAAAACAGGAATGATCCAGTAAAACACTGGAACATCACACAGAAACCCCCTTTTCCCCCCCAGTGGCTGTGGTAAGTTGCAGCTGCCATACAGGCTAACAGTTAATGCTGTCTTAAACTCTTTGGCAAGGCCCTGACAGTTTCTCTAGTGCTAAACTCTCTAATAAAGACAATTTTACAAGGTGACTGAATGGAAAGGCAGCCTAGGACACATGGATTTACTGAACCACTCTCAAAATGCACAACAGCCTCTACTGTTTATCAAGTTATCTCTTTGTACACACTTAATCAAGCGTCAGAAATATTTCCTAAGCTATTGAGAGCTGTGCTGCTGCACAGCATCACAGAGCTTCTGCGCAGGAGCCACCTTCTGCCGCTTTGCTGGGTGCTAGAAATGGGGACTTTGGTACTGACAGCGATGGGTAAAACCAGCCTGGAATTCACTCAGCCGCGCCATTTAACTGCATCGGATGTGTTTCGACAAAACTGTAAGGTCCCAAGGGAGAAAGCCTCCTCTCCCACTCTACCTGCTCAGTTCCCCTGCTCGACACTCGCAGGGTGCTGGTGGCTGGTCGGGGTGGCTCGCTCCACCACAGCCTTTCACAGCCTTCTAAAGGCTCCGACACGTGCTGGCGAGGGAACGAACACGAAAACCCTGAACAAAACAGATGCTCTTCCCAAGTCACTGGCTTTTGTCAGTACAGCAGCACCTCGGCCCCAGCCAAGCAGGGAGCTAGACTGTGAGGTGGCCCCATGGATCTTGCCCAAAGCCCTGAAGATGCTGAGGGGAGGGTGCTGCGTGGATGCGGGAGATCTGCCTGCGAGCGAGATTGCTCCAGCCATCCACGTACAGTTAATCCAGGCACAGGCTGAGGGAGGTCTGCACTCTGTCTGTCACACACACAGCGCAGGACAGGAATGACATGTAATTAGCCTCTAGGTAATCTATGTTCCCGGGGGTGGCTACTGCAGTCATGAAACTGTTGCTTATATTAGATCATGTTTGCTTTTACAGGTGACTGGGAAGAAAGCCGACGATAAAGAGACTGGCAGCTTCCTCCCTGAGGACTTCAAAAATGGAGAGTATGAAGCTGCTGTACGATTAGAGAAGCAGGAGGACCTAAAGACAGTCTCTGAACACTCACTGACCCGAGGTGATCTGGCTTATGAGAAGGAGAAAAAACTAGAAGCAGAGGTAGGCTCTTGGGTTTTGTGCTTGGCTTTTTATTGTCCCGTGCACTTTCTGCTGCAGCCCTTGAAGTTCTGCCTCTTTTCAAGTCAGAAATACATGCGTGGTGAGCTAGATAAACCCTTGGGAGATCACCACCAAAGGAGGCTGGTCTGAAGTCCATTGAAGGCCATGGGCATCTGCTGACTCCTGTAGCCTATGGATGCAGGCAGTAACGCTGTGAAGCGGAACCCCAAACTCCCCCTGTAACGTCTGACCGAAACCCTGGGGGCTCCCTCCTGCCCGCAGTCGCCTGCTGCCAGCTCTCAGTAAGGGGGGGCAGCAATCATAGCCAGCAAGACACCTTCAGCTTGCACACCTGATGACTGCCACCAAAAATAACTAACCCAAGAAAGATGTAAGAGTGCATTTCTGAAGCCAGAAGCCCCACCTACTGTGAAAATGTTCTTTTTATGAGAACACTGCATTACGCTTACTAACACATTTGGGAAAAACAATTACAAATTAAAGTGATACCGGTCTACAGAAAAGCACCGTTTTGTATTCCTCGAGCGTGACAATTCTCCCTATATCCCTGAGGACTGATGGGTTTCCCCCCCAAAATACAGTAACTGTAATATCTTAAATTAGTTGGTGAATAAGCAACCAACTGGCTTAAAAACTTAAAGTGATTTGGGGATGAAAAAGTTTAACTAGCAGGGAGCATAAGACTTTGCTCTGAAAAAAGAAGGGTGGAAAAGTGAGCCTTAGAAATAGTAAAAGAAACGCTATTGACCTTCACCTTCAACAGAGAGATCTTTACTTGCTACAGAGGTTTTTTGAGTTCCTCCAGAACAGTGTCCTCAGAACCTTTTGGCTTTCTAGTTGATCCACAGCCCACTCAGCCAACGTGATTATTTTCCATTAAGTCAATGATCTACAGATCAAACCCTAAATGCAGAGAACAATAAAAGGAAGAGGTGGAAGTAACTTGAATAAGAACTCAGTTGAGAAAAATGTGTATCATATGACAGGGTCTCACCAACGTATTTATGCTTAATGATACAGAATCTGACAAGGGGACAGAATCTGTCATCTGTATTCACCCTGAGCTACCCCTTGTTTGCCGATTCCCCTTCTGAAGTCAAGGACACCTCCTGGTACCTGGGATCTTGGCGCTCAGTTCAGGCAACACACGTGCCCTCGACGTCAGCAGTGCCCCACACTGACTTCATGCAGGGATGCTTTTTACAAGCAGGTGTGATGAAGCCTTAAACATTTATTGAAATGCTCCTCCAAGGAACCTGGGCACATTCTTTGTAGTTTAACAAAATGTAACACTTGCTGACTGAAATGCTAAGATTGGTACAAACCTTGCTCTTCGCTTAAGGGTATATTTTTCATCAAAGAGGGTTAAGCGACAGTAAATCAGGGGCTGCATCACAGAAGTGGTTGAAGAAAAATCGCTTGGTGAAGTCAGCTAAAACTGCAGGGGCTTCCCAGCTCTCATAAGCTGCACATGAGATTTCTTAACTTGTTGGGCCAGAAGGGACTGCAGTGCTGCTCTGACTCCTGGCCTGGTACAGACCACAAATTCATGCTATATATCCCCCGGCATATGGCTGAAGCGGCCTCTAGGAAGAGGTCCAACGGTGTATGAAAACCTAGAGATGATGTAGAATTTCTCACACGCTTAATAACTTATTCTAATGGTCAGTTAGCCCTAGCTGTAAAAAAAAAAGGACAACTTATTTCAAAGTTCATCCAGTCTTAACTGAATTCAGCTGGACAGTAGCACACCCTGTCCTGCCACTCTGAAGGGGGCAGTGGTCACACTCAGCTCAACCTGTGGGCTTCCCTGATTTCTTTCAGCTGAAGAAGAAGAAATTAGAGGAGAGGTCAAAACTTGAAAACTTGGAGGATCTTGAAAAAATTATTCAGTTGAAGAAGAAGAAGAAATGCAAGAAAGTGAAAGCGCCCGTTACAAAGGAACCTGAACCAGAAGTTATCGTAAGTTATTTCCAAGTACCTTCTTCTGGGGAAGCATCGATGGGGTTTTGTGCCACGTGCATTTACACCCTGTATATTTCTTTCCATCAGACCGGACCAGTGGATATACCCACGTTCTTCAGAGCTGCACTGGAGAATAAGCTGCCAGTAATTGAAAAATACCTGTCAGACAAAGGGGATCCAAATGTCTGTGATGAGGTACAATCTTCCTTCTTACTGCAAAGCCTGATACAGAAAAGAGGTTATTACAGAGCAGTAATAACTTTTACCACTAGGTTTTGTAGCTTCCACACTTTTGAGGAGAAAAAAGGATGGGGGGGAACGAGAGTAAACACTGGTAGTTTGGTATAGCAAGTTTTCTAGTCATAAAGGGGCCACTGCAACCCTTCAAAGTAACATTATCTCAAAAGACTCTTCACATTTAAAAGCAAGCTCTTGGTGCCCAGGAGACCCCGATTTTCTGTAACAGGCGGTCTTCCAGCCCTACAGATGAACAGACAAGAAATTTGTCTGCAGAACGACAAAGAAAGCGATGCTGCCTGCCCTCGTACTTTATCAAGAGCTGCATTTGCAAAACGCAGCGTTGCATGTTGGATGGGGGTGCTCAACAGGCATCATTTTAAATTTGAATGCCATATTGCAGATATTTCTCACATCCTTTAAAATGCTGGGTAGGCAGCTCCCAGGATGCTATTAAAATTTAGCAGATTTCAGGTCTCAAAAGTATTAGCTCTTGAAAATGAATCAGCAGAAAGTACGTATTTGCCATCACCCGAGGGAGGCGGGGAGAAAAGATTTAAAGATATCTCTTTGTGCCATATATAATATCTGACTTTGCACTGTTTTAATTGCAGTACAAACGCACTGCATTGCACAGGGCATGCTCTGAAGGACATCTAGAGGTGGTGAAAAAATTGGTGGAAGCTGGAGCCCAGCTTGAACAGAAAGACATGGTACGCACAGCAACTCACGCTTCTTTCAGAAAACCGCTCATTGTTTTATAAGTGCCGAGAGAAGCAGTTACAGAAGGGTTATTAAGCATTGGGACAGGCTGCCCAGGGAAGTGGTTGAGGCACCATCCCTGGAGGTATTTACAAGGCAGGTAGACATAGCGCTTAGAGATCTAGTTTAGATTAATGATGGTTTTTGTCAGAGTTCGGTTGATGGTTAGACTAGGTGATCTGAAAGGTCCCTTCCAACCTAGGCAATTCTGTGATTCTAAGAGGAGCACTAAAAGGCCTTACAGCGTCTTGTAACTTTATCCTTAAAATCACACTGTTGAGAAGAGGTTTCAGAGGGGGTGTCTGCCCCCCTTTGCCAAAGTGCTGGAAAACACAGGAAGCGGAGGAACAGGCTGGCCAGCGAAATGCCACAAGCAGCAAAGCCTCACGTAGGGCGAGAGCTGGGGTCAGGCCACTGCTTCAGGCGGTGGAGACGCTGCTGTCCCACACGTGTGCCCAGGGCTCAGCACAACGCATTACGTTCTCCGCTGGGATTTCAAGACTGCGCTCGGGAGAGACTCCTGCTCCTCCAGGAACACCGGCCACGAGCGTAGCTGAGTATCAGCAGCTTCTGTAGCTGGTTTTGTTTTTGTTTTTTTTTTTTTGCTTCTCCACTCCCAGCTCTTCATCCCTTTGCTAAACTGTCGGAACCAGCCAGCCCCGCTCCCCCTCGCTTAACCCAGCAGTGCTCCGGGGGAGCGTAAGGAACGGGAGGAAGGACAGGCAGAGCGAGACCTTCAAGGGACATTCCACCCTCCCAGCAGAGCTGAGGGCAGAGAAACTGAATCTTGTAGAAGAAAAGGGTTCTAATACACTTCATGGATCTGCGTAACTTTGTGTTTTTTTTAAAAAAAAAAACAAAACACAGAGCTGTTCATTCCCTCGAACTTCATTTTCTATGCATTTTAGAACCCAAAAGGCATAAAAAAAAATTAATAACTAGCACATAGCAGCCCCATACCTGGCTAAAGATAACTTCTAAGTTCACAGAATAGACAAAACACACCCTCTCACAGCAGCGTTGCCAAGATCTCCGTCTTCAAGAGCAACATGCAGCAAGTGTGAAGAGTGAGAAACTCACAGTACTGAAGAAATCAGGGCAAAAATATGAAAAGCTGTTACTAGAAACAATTCAGCGATCAGAGTGAAGTACTTTAGGTTAAATTGCACGAAGATGATTTTGAATCGATTTAGAAATTTGATCAAAATGGTTTAATTTTTAAAAAAAAAAAAATATAACAACGAGTTAAATTGCTTTCCATTTGTTTTTCCTGCTGCAGCTTGAATCTACAGCCCTGCACTGGGCATGCCGGGGGGGGAACCTGGATGTTCTGAAGTTCTTACTGGACAAAGGGATAAACAGAAACGCGAGAGACAAGGTATGCGCTTCTGGGGCTTCCTAAATTGCAGGTGAAAAGCTGACCCTTACTCCAGGTGGATAACTTTTGGCGGCCGTTCTTGAAGCGGCCTTTACCTGTTCCGCGCCACTGACTGGTTCCTCCTCCCGCCCCTCAGCTGCTCAGCACCCCTTTGCACGTGGCTGTGCGGACGGGCCAGTACGACTGCGGGGAGCACCTCATCGCCTGCGAGGCGGATCTCAACGCCAGAGACAGAGTGAGTACCAACGGCTCCTTACCCGTCAGCTAGCAGGTAGCATCGAGCCGCTGCCCGCCTCCACAGTCCCGCTTGGCGGTAACAAATCCCCGCTGACGCGGTTGGTCCGCGGCGCTGGACCGGCGGGACTGACGCTGTGGTCCGTGTCTCTTGCCTCTAGGAAGGAGACACGCCGATGCACGACGCCGTGAGGCTGAACCGCTACAAGATGATCAGGCTTCTGATTCTATACGGAGCAGATCTGACTATAAAGAACTGTGTAAGTAATAGCAAAAAAAAAAATAATATATAATGCAGTAATTCATAACGCTTCAGAATATGTTTGCCTTCAGAGCGGTTTCATATATTTCAAGGCCGGGAGAGACAGATTTAATTAGATCATTTCAGAGTTAATTAAAGCAGAGCTGACACAGGGATAGTATAACTTGGGGGAGGTCAGGGAGAAGAGGAAAAACCAGTACTTCTAAAACCAAAACCCAACAGCTGCAGCTTAAAACAGCACATCTTTCTATGGAGTTAATTACACGCGTCATATATTGACAAGATCTAAACAAACAGACACTTGCTCTCAGCACAACTCCTGGGCTTCAGCCACTGCTGAGACAGGAAAGAAGATCTTGGTTTGTCAGAGAAACTTCCTTTCTGTTAAACCCACAGCCAAGGGCGAGCCCAAGCGCTACACCTGGATGCCTGGCTGCTACCCTGACCATTGGGCAACAAATCCCCATGGCTCAATAGAGCTTCGATTTCAGAAGCCCCGCACCCGACTTCTTGCTCACAGCCACCCCACCAGCAGCAGATATGTTGCTGGAGCTCTGTGACCAGCTGTTAAAACACAGCGTATCACAGCCCCCTTTCCCCCAAACACAAACCAAGCGGCAGTAGGACGGACAGTGAGTTTTACCAGTGCCGGTCGACATTTTTGATAGGCAATCAATCAAAAATTAAGGGGGCAAGGAAGAAACTAATCACTGCAGCACTTTGCATTCCCTACTCTGCCCACGCTCTCCAAAGCAGGGCCACTATCCCAGCGTTATCGCTCATCAGGGTATGGAAATGATGAAAGGTACAGCCCCAAAGGCCAAAGACCTGCTCTCTCAGGCTTTGTCTGCACACAAAAGTTGCTCCTGTTTAATTTAGATGTGGTTCATAACCTAATTAAACCAGCACAAACTCTTATCTGAATCCTCAATTAAGTAGAAGAGTGGCTTATTGAGGTTTCATCTAAATGTATTTCTAACCAGTTTAAACGAGATCAAAAGAAACACCTGCGTGCTCTGCCAGTCACGGTATTTGCTAATACGGCTTAGACCCGCTGAAACCCGGGGAGATTTCATCATGGGTCTGACCAGGACTGGGACTAGATGTGTAGAGCAGGACGACTCTGATCTCGCGGAGGGTCTCACATCAGACACACGCGCTGAACAAATATTTAGGGAAGGATGAAGGACTCTGTATCCACTGGCTGAAATTAAACCTTATTCCTCCGCTTTTTCCAACAGCAAGGGAAAACCCCCATGGATCTTGTTCTGCAGTGGCAGAACGGCACCAAAGAGTTATTCAACAGCCTGAAAGACAATTCCTACAAGAGCGTCCATCTAGGCAAGTTCTGAAGAGAGAAACACAACTGCCCTCTTTGTGCTGCTTCTAAGTGCTTCTTATGAACCTGGAGAAAAATAGCTCTGAATATAGTATTTTTATTGAAAATATTTATTACTGGATTATTTGAAGTACCTGCACTGAAAACCGCAAAACACACACGCAGATAAATTATTTTTAAAGGCAGGTTGAGTGTTAAAATTCCACTGCTTTTCAAATGGCTTTATTTATTACTATTTATTATTTATTTATTTAAAAGGTCATTTTAAATTATTTTCAATGTTATTGTAGCTTTTTTTTTTTTAAAGCAGAGCTTTATGTCCTAATGCAATCTTTGCCGAGATAAATTCTTTTGTCTTAGACGGCAGTATTTCCAACTACATTAGCAACTTCCCTCAAGCCTTCCAATAGCTCTAAATAGCGAATACTTGCAACTGTTGCCTTGTCTCTGCCAAATTCTCACTATTAAAATAATACGTTAGATGAGTGATGATATGTGGAAGAGCAATGGAAGAAGGTGTACGGAGGTGCCAAGTGGATTTAAAGAAGCAGTTAAGTAGTGAGGTTTACATGGGGTTTGGCAATTGTGGTTGATAGAGGGCTGGAGGACAGAGCTCCAACCACCGCGTAACCGTCCGGACTGTGGGATTCAGATGCAACATTATGAAGGTGACAGTAGAGAGTATCAGGAAGTGTGAATTATTATTTTTTTTTTTTAAGCTGGACTACGATGAAGTCGGATGATTGAAGAATGCAAAACCAGATTATGTATATTTGTAAATTTGTACTGCTCTTTCTGTACATTTTGTACTGGTCTATTTTGGATTAAATAAACAGAGTGGTTCTTTTTATTTGCTGGAGTGGATTATGAAGTGGTGAGCACACACAGGGTAATTCTGTCTCTCTTTAAAGAAAATTCACATCTTGGCCTCTGCAAAATTCTTAAAAACTCAAAAAAAAAAAGTCTCAGCTGGCTAGAGCAGCCAGCCCTTGCGCTACCTCCCTGCCACCGTTAGATAAATGCCATCTCTTACTAATTTTGTTAAATGGAAAAACATACACAAAAGCAGAAAGACAGTACCTGAGTAGCTAGTAAATCAAAGCTACAGTTTTATTACTGAGATTGATTTAAAATCTCAGTTTCTCAGCAAGTCAGTACTTACCGTGTGGAGCACAGGAGACAGCGTCGGTTCTCCAAGCCACGGGAGATGCTGAGTCCTGCTAGGAAAGGTTCCTCTGCCTCAGCTTTAGCAGAAGCAGAACAATCTTAACAGTGCTGCCAGCATCGACGTCTAGTTTCATTAGGACATTACAGGCTGCATTCAGTTAAAATCTTAACGCCCTACGGCATGGCCCTCCAGCAAAATATGCCACAGGCTCCCACAAACCAACCCCTTGCAACTGGCTTCTAGCCAGCAGGCTCTACAGCCTGGCCAAAGCAATGTCCTGGGCAATGAGGTGGGGTCAGGGGTGGGCAGCGATGAATAGTTGTTAGTGGAGTGCCAATTTTGGAAACTAAGTGAATTTACAGAAACCCCACAGAGAAGCAAGCAGAAGAAACGCCTATCCTGTCTGCAGCCAGCTACCCTAGACTGAGGCCAACAGCTTTAGACAGATGAGGCTTTTCTCACAGAAGCACCGTAACTCACGAGTGTCACCTTGCCAGCCGTAGGCTTTATTTGTGAACACGCTCCTCTCCATAAAAATCATGGCACAACTCCACTTGCCGCCTTTCTCTGCAAGCCACTACTTCACTACTTGTTTCTGCACAATTACCCGGACACTGGGAGCATGCCTTGCAGGAAATAGAAATGACATCAGTGCTGGCTAACTCACTTCATTTATCATCCTAAACCAGAAGCACTTCAATTGTTCAGGCACCAAAGTGGCCATATACAGCGTCCTTCAGGAAGCTGAGGGAGAAAAAAACTTTTCTATCAGTTCCTGAAGCTCCATATCTACTTAAAGGGCAAAGATGCAGATTGTAAGTCTTTAAAATCATGTCAAACAAGTTACAAGTAGGATTTCTAGCATTCAAAGGCCTTTTTCCATATGCTAGTTACCAAACAACTTCTCTCATGCTCAAGGCAGGTTATTCTCTGGCCAAGGAAAAAGAATGTGTCATTCAAAACATTGCACCAGACAAACACATTTCTGCTTCTTCTCTGGGTAAAGCATCATTTTGGAGTTAGTCCATAAATGACAAACTACTGTGCATATATATATATTTTACATCCCAATACCTATAATAAAAGAGACTTAAATCATAAAGTCAATGAGTAGAATAACAACATAAAGGAAAAATACTTCATTATTTGTTGAACGAAGCAAAAGCTGTTGTGACTTACACCAGTGTTATATAGAACTGTTCGTCTACTGAGAACTTCATCCATCCTGGTCAGTCCAGTTACTAAGAGCTCAGAGATGACCCACTGCAAGATTTCTGCAATATTGTAGGTGCTATAACTTCCACTTCTCAACTTGTCAATGCAAATAGAGAACTGGAATATTCACAGTGAAGCTGGCTCAAGAGTATCTTGAGTACAGTAACTTACATAATTTTTATATTGGTTTAATCAAAAGAAAAAATTCAGTGAACATTCAGAAGAGCTCTGAAAATGCTCTGCTGATTATAAATCTGTTATGATTGCTTTTTTGGCAACCAGATTAGGTTTACTGAGGCATTAACAGGAAGGAAAACGGAAAGGCAGGAGGCAGCAAAATGAACACTCATAGGCAACACGGCCAGACCAGGACATAAAGAGGGAAATGATGCAGTAAAAATGATGTGACATGGAGACTGCTCAGGCCAAGGTGAGACAGCTGTTACGCTGCGACTGCAACACACCACACTGAGCACACATTCACTGTAACCTTGGGCTCTTCCTTCCCATCTGTGGTAACCATCTCATGTTCCTGTTTGGTTTTAAGAGCTGCAGGACAGGGACGGCCTTTGGGATGTTTCTCTAGCAGGTAAGGTCAGTCAGTCCTCCTGTAACACAAATCCCAGATATCTCCTAGCAGGTGACAGACGCTGGGATCTTCTTTATGGCCATTGAACACGAAAGAGAATGGGAAGTATGATTATTTTTTTTTACTGCACCATTACTCTTCACAGACCACTGAAGGTAAGCTTCATCTACTGGCTTGTGGTTGTAAGGTTTAGTACAGAGATGTGTTTAAAACTCGAGAAACCGTAAGAGCTAGACTTTGCGTTCTTAGAAAGATTTTTAATAAAAAAGGAATGCACTTGTACAACTGAAAGTTTCCGTATGTTACAAACGTTGTGTTGAGTTCGCACTAACTCCAGAAGACCTAGGACAGGGTGGAGAGACAGCCTCCTGTCCTTGACCAGAAGTCCAGCATGACCTTTCATATGTGAACTACTATTCAGCAGACTCATTCCTACAGCTTTCCTCACTTGAATACCAGAGTAATTCTTCTCCAGGCTAAATAAAGTAGTAAGGGAGGAACTGGGCTGACTGGAGGATTTGGAAAGACTCAACGTTGGGTAGAGATGGGATGGAGGCTCCTGTTGACAATTGGTTCAGTCCTCAAGCTTGAGTCTTAACTTTTTTGCAGGCTGGCAGTGTTGTTTCTTCCTCCTCAGCCTTGCGAGGTTTCTTCACTGTGTACACTACCCCACAGGCACTCTTCCGAGTTTCTGGAATATACAAGCAGAAGCTGTAGTACCTCAAATAAAATGACACTAATGCACTTAATGCATGCTTATTTCAGGTGTCCATGCCCCAAAAGTACAGTTCAACATGTTTAACAGGCAGCCAGTCAGCAGATAAGCCACCTGCATGGGCAGGAACTGGGGATATGCTGCCTTATGGAGTGGAGAAACTAAAGGGGAAATACAATAATGGGTGTAGAATTACAGGAAACGTAAGGAAAAACTGAGTTCTGCAGGGGCTGAGGGGCTGCAGGTACACGAAACCATAGGAAACCAGGCTTCATCAGTTTAATAGTCATAGAAGGACACATTCTTGAAGCACTTTCAAAAGCATTTCTGGATTTCTGAGCAAGACATAAACATACTGTTCTTAAAAAAATATATTAAAAATGTATTCACATACCCCAGGATTCTTAAACCGAATATG
Organism: Cepphus grylle; assembly: GCA_013401065.1. NCBI lineage: Eukaryota > Metazoa > Chordata > Aves > Charadriiformes > Alcidae > Cepphus > Cepphus grylle. The sequence goes on from VZUD01000103.1 coordinate 13,945,840, forward strand.
CTGGCACAGATATATTGGCAGAGGCTCCCCTATACACACCAAGTAAGTGGCTTTATGGTATTCAAGAATATTTTATTTACAGAACCCTCAGCATTACCATAAAATAGTACTGTGTGATGTTCTCAAACTCCTCATATGTTTGCCAAACAACCTAGTAAGCCCAAACCAATTTCAGAATTACTGGTGGGAGGCTTCTCTGCAAAATATGAGGTAGAAGAGAGTCCCTACAAATACTCTGTTAGCAAAGAGGCTCTGCAAGAACCTTGCCAAAATATATTGACTTATTCTGGGTTAGTATTCTTTGGGGGACAGGGAAGTGACATCTGCTATTTAGTTTCACAGATAAGACAGATGATGGTCTTGGGAAATTCCACATAAACTTGACAAAAATTCTTCCAACACACTGTCTTCATGTAGATGAGCAGCAGGCTGGAGGAGGACCCTGTTCGCAGAAATGCCCTCTCCAAGGGATCAAAGCTACCTGCTGTGAATTACAGCAGGTTCAAGCCCCACCTCTGCTGAAACAAGGGATGCAAGCCAAATCATACTGTGCGTTTGAAACTTAGAGCAACTCAAGTTATTGGGAAGGTGACTAGAAATCACACCTACCCAACAGACCTTGACAGAGGCAGAAATGAAGACCTAGATGCAACTACTGAGTCACAAAGTTAAACTGCCATCAGAATAGACAATGAAAATCAGGAAACACTAAGAACCAATAAATAAGCATGTGAAAGGGAGGGTAGAGATGGAGAAATTGATGCTACAGTGTAAAGCAAGGAGTCTAACTTGATTGCTGGAACGCAAACTGTGGCATCTCTTTGCTGCACTGACACCAGGACACAAAATACAACGGGAAACCTTTTGATTTCCAGGGCAGGGGGACACAAGCTAGATTTCCACCTTCTTAATATTAAAAATGGACAAGCAGAAGAGAGCTACTGTGAGCTGCCTCTGCTGAGAGCATAAGGAAGCAAGTTTTGTTTCACCAAAACACTTCAAGCCATCATACACTATATGACACATTTTTTCTCTAAGCAGCAAGCACTCAGGGTATTTGATTTTGCATCAAGTTTGAAATGGTCCGCACTGAGGAGAGAGTCAGAAATAGACGATATAATGAAGCATCAGAAAGGGACACGGCAAACGTTGCTTCTGCATTCGTGCTGTAGGAGGGGAATTGCAACACACATGCATCCTGGTTTTCTTGAAGTCAATGACATAGTTTCTGCTGATGCATTCAGCCCTTTCTGAAACAAGGGCTAGTTTCACTACAAAGCACAACAGGCAGATCTGTGTTTTGGCTAAACAGTTTATGACTCGTTAATGTGGTTAAGCACGTACTCCAGTACGGACAGCACCATCAATTCAGCCACTGATTTGCTAACATGGCCACAGGGGAAAATAAAACAGCCTTGCCGCACAAGCTCCTTTTCATGCATTGAACAAGGGAGCTAAAGCCCCAAGCTGACTTACTCTTTTTGGAAAATAGGCATTAACATGAACTTAGTTTAACAAATGCAAGTGCTACTTAGATGAGTTTGCATGCGCTTTTCACTTACCTCCATGAAGCATGGTGGCTCTGCAGTTGGTAGACACGGCTGCCTTGGCTTCGCTTTCTGACAGGCCAAACAGCAAACCTCTGTCACCTTTGCTCAGGATCAAAACACACAGAAAGGAACAAACAGAACAGGGAAGTCTGTCTGCATGATAGGTTTGCTTACTCTACAAATAACTGGGAATTAGCAAAGATGTAACTCAAAGTGACATTTTGCATAAGGTTACCCAGAGGCAGGGAACTGAGGCACCCAATTCTCCTGGCTCCAGTTCCCCAGCAGCCCTCCTGGAAAGCTCCTGGCAACGTTGCTTTTTTCCAGACAAGAAGCTGTACTTTTGAAAATAGAAGTCTGTCAACACAGGAACATTTTTATATGCATAATCAAGTAAAAAAAAAAATGACCCATTGAAAACTTCAGTTTCGGGGAAAGGGCACTGCCTGATACAAAAGCATCATGCTGAAAAGTTCCCAGCCACCTTGAGCAAGGATGACACCAGATTAGGTATGTTAGTTTGGGTTGAGCCTGACTGCTCTTTTTAAGAGGGAAGGAAACATTGCACATAAAATCCTTCCAGGCCGCACACCCTCCCACACAGTTCTCATGACTCAGAGCACGCTCCTCCCTTCGAGGGACAGTCCAGATACGTGCTTGTTGGGTGGGGAGGGGGGAGTAGTAAAAGCACATCTGAATTCCTAAAAGGAGAGGGGAAAAGACACCCTTCCTTGGTTTCTAGAGCACAACTTATTTAACAGCACATACGTAACTAAGGACTGGAAAATTCAAAACAGAAGTAACCAACGCTCAAATAGGAAGTTTTTCTTTCTTAATACAAATATGATTTTATATCTTCTTCTAACAAAGATGTGGCACCTTGGAGATCATAAGTAATAATTTCTGGTTTGGTTCATTGTGTCCATAGATTTTTATGTTTTTTATCAATTTCTCCACTTACACAATATCAATACCTATCACAACAAAACATACTTTTAGCTGAACACAGACATTACTATTTACAGTGACTGCTCGTGCCACCCCATGACCAACATCTGTTGCTCCTTCCACACCCACTCAGAGCCCTGATTCATTGAACTGGTCACCAGCAAGCACCACTGTGTAAAGTTCAAGGAGTATAAAGGATGGAAGTATTTCAAAACCACTTTGAACTTTCACATGTTACTATTAACAACTGTCTTTGACTTCGAAAAAGGATACAGATTAGCCACGTCGTAAGGACCTCGTAGTTCTAGAGGCTAAAACAAAACAAAAAAGGTTGCATACGTGCATGAGCTCTCTTGGAGGCTGACAGTGTCAGCAGGCAGGACAGCGCTATCAGGAAGGCAAAATTAAATGCTACGTAATAGCAAGCTGCTGAAGGTGCACTAGAAAAATCAAGCAAATACTACTATTATGGAAAACAGAGTCCCCATCTGTGAGAAAACTGTCACGGAAAATACCAGAGCAGCAAAAAAACCAACCCCACCCAACCAAACACACACAAAAAAACCCAACCAAAAACCCAAACCTCACAACACAATTCTTTGGAAAAACACATTGATTAAAAAAGCCCCCAAGATGGTGAACATATTTAAAATTACAATTTTTATATGTTTAATATATAATTATAGATGTATTTTCAGCCACAGATAAATCCTCAAATTGTTCTGACTTCAACAAAAATCTGGGACTTACCCTTTCAGCTGCACTAGATATAACAATGTTCTGGAAAACAAAAGAGAACAAACATTCATCTGTCAGACAACATTAACAAATGAAAAAAAAAGTCAGCAAGCAGCAAAGACTTTATGAGCATTAGCTAAGTTCAGGCTCAGAGCCCAATTAACCATCAGAGTATCTGATGCCCTCAGATGAAGTGAACTCAAGCAGGGTGTGGACCTTAATTTGGAGACATGAATAAACTTGGGTTATCTCCTGGTTCCCTACAGAGAGAGGCGCACAGGTTCAAGCCCTCCCCTGCAGTTACAAACCTCTCACAGACAGATGTGAGCTGAATAAGCACCACACCTTTTAGAGGAACAGGCTGAGCAGTATAAATGTCAGAGTGATGGCATCAAGCAAGCACCTATCAGCCTGTTTCTCTCAAGGGTAAAGAAGAAATGTGGAGTTGCACACACTGTGTTAAGAAGGGCCCCCTTTAATCACACTAGCTGAAAGAGGCCCCACAAAAATGACAACTTGGCCTGAGTTGTAACAAATGGACTTAGAAGAGGAGTCCAGATCCCCCAGAAGCAGCTTACAGACAGTGCCTTTGGACAGTTCGGTGCTCCCGAATATTCAGCCTGCTGTCTGTGTCGTGGCACACCTCAATCCTAACCCCAGTGTTCACGTTGGCCTTAATCAAACTCACACTGGTTGAGGAAACCTATCTGCAGCTAGGCAGTGGCTGTCAATTCATGCCATACACTCACTTCCCTCAACACTGGCACCCCCACGAAAATCACCAGGCAGCGAGACTCCCTTCTCCTTTCTCTCCCAAAGGGTTTCTACAGAACAGGTACGTGACTGCTCAGGGGCTGGCAGACATCACAGCTCAGCTGCCAGCACTCTTCTGATGTCAAACCTCCAAGGATGCTCACCCAGGGGGAGACTGTTTTGCACAAGTGGAAAGCGCAGCAGCAAAGAATTCCTTGCACCTTTTATTATACTGAATAAAATGCTTTGGGAATTCCTGGTTGAGTGGGTGGGAATGAGAACTGTACTGAGGCAGTGAAAGACTTTCCCTCTCTGACGTCAGCACCACCAACACATCACACCACCTCCGGTTACAAGATGGGGGTTTTTGATCCCTTCACCACACTGCTTTGCTTGTCCTGCCACCTCCCCAGCGCAAAGAGCAGGGCAGACACTGTAAGAAAATGCTCTGTGCGCAGCTGGAACTCCACACGTAAAAGAGGTATTTGCATGGAAACAACTGCATGTTCACAATGTGCCCAAGGTTTCCTCGTGTGCTGAGGAGGAAAGGAAGGGACAGACAACTCTGCCTTAGCATAAAAAAAAAAAAAGAAAGAGCCAGAAGCAACACCTACATCAAAGTAACTTAACAGCACACATCATGATGGAGCCTAGGACATTTCTTTCTGTGTAGTTCACCTTTAAAATGACTGCACTATGGATCCCAAGGGTGCTTTTGAGCTTCAGTGGTGCTGACTGCAAGAGTTTGCTGGGAAAATTCAAGTCTCCTGCTCTGAGCTGCAGCAACCAATGCCTCCCAGGCTCAGAGAAGGTCCCAGAGCAGCTGTGCGAGCCATCTTGAACCAGTGCAAGATTGTTGTTCGCTGCTGTGCATTGGAGATATGCTCCGCCTGGTTCAAAGGCAACTGGCTTCCAGTTAGGGGATGGGTAAGGCGGGAGAAGGAAACAAGAGCTGACAAGAAAAGCACTGCTAGCAAGTGAAGGAGAGGCAGGCAAAGGCAAATCCAAGGGAAGGGCTAAAGGGAAGAACTCAAAGGCAAAACATTTTCTCCCCAGGTAAAGGAGACAGCAGCTGTTCAGTACACTGCTTCAGGCACAGTACCCCCTCTCAGATACCAAAACATGAGAGGTGAGGGACTGTGGCTATGCACACCTTCTGTCTGGCAAGGCAGGCGAGTCCCTCCCTCATTCTCTGCACATTTTAACACGTTTTAAGGACTCTGCTTAACACCAACTCTGAGGACACCAGTAAATTTCTGGAAGTTTATCTGCCCTCCTACAACAGAAGAGGAACAAAAAGATCCAAAAGCCACTACAAGTTCAGCAACTATAGGTTACAGAAGGCAAGAGCTGCAAGCCAGGTGCCAATGCAAGCAGCCTATGGAGCAGCCATCCTACATCTTGTTAAAAAAAAGGCCTTTTCATAACTGATCTAGACAAACTGCCAGTGAGGGCTAATAACCATCTACTGGCCCACCAGGTACTGAGTCTGGAGGCAAAAAATAAAGGCAAATAATAAAGACAAGCTAGTAGTCCTCTCCCAGCGCTTCCAGTGCCTGACAACAACTTGTCATGCCCAGCTCCCACTGATTTACCTTCCAGGCACAGATGATGCACTAGATTGACAGATACAGACAGAAAGGGCGCTGTGCACAGGCCGAGTGCCCGAATGGCCCACTTGCTCTGTTTGTGACGCCAACTCAACTGATGCTTTCCAAGTGAACAACCACAGGAGAAACACGTCTTTAACTGCCCAGAGGAAAGAGGAGCACTGGCAAAAAGGAATCCCAAAGGAAAGTGAGTTCGTGTGTATGTACCTCATCTCCAAGTCACTATTTTGTGCAATTAACTCCCAGAGCTGGGCTTCTCAGGAAAGGATGTGCAAATACTCACTTTCTTCTGTTCTTCTAAGGGAATTAATCTGTTTGACCCACTCTGCTGTCCTACAAAATAGGCTGCCATGCCTGAGGGGAACTGAGGTAACAACAGATCTGCAATTGGCCCTCCAAGCTGAATATCCCACTTCAGACTAGATCTGCAGGGTAATGCCAATTTTGGCTCCTCTGGACTAGCTAAGTGTGGCAAAGGCCATCTCCCATAAAGATGGTGGGAGCTACAATCTCTTTTAACTTGGATATGTATATGATATGCTTCCCAGTTAAAAAAAACAAACCAACCATGGCCTGAGAGGACCCAGCATGACAGGCAGCTCAGCCTGGTAGCCTGAGAGGTGGTAAGGTATGAAAGCAATGGATTACAGGCGTCTCAGCGGCAAGTGTTACTTCTTCCTTGGGTTTCAGTAGCAAGGAAGAATGCAGTTGATCTGACTGCAGCAAAGCCCTGGCTGGCAGCCAGCTAGCTGTTGGTCTGTTTTGTGCACTTGGAATTTACTAACTGTTTAACAAAACAGGATTTCTACTTTTTTCTTATGATTTTCTACCCCCCATATTCAAGGTATAATATCAAAAAAGAGCTTTTGGTCAATCAGAAATACGAACTGGAGATTTTAAAGAGATGCTTGGATTTCAGTTCTAGTGCAAACCTTAGATCTCTGGCACTCCCTCCCCCCCCTTTTGTTTTGCGTATTGCATACAATTATAACAGATAGATTGTTCTGAAAAAAGAATCTAACAGTTTGACAGTTTAAGAAGAAAGCATGCAGTGGTGCATGGCTGGAAGTATCTGGAGCTAGAATAATTGTGTCCTTGTATTAGTAGGCAAAGATTCAGTCACAGCTTCAGAAACCCCAGCATCAAACTCATTTAAAATGGCTCAGTCTGTACAACTCCAGAAGAATTTGAAGTGAATTAATTAGCTTGCTTTCACTTTGAGAGCTTACCTTTCCTTTGCAGATCTGCATCAGGCTGATCGCATTTGAAATTGTGTATCTTCTCATTGTGGAGTCTTTGATGGCAGGCGTGTAAAGAAGTTCAAAGTAAATGCCTCGATCTATTGCCTTCACATGAAAGAGAGTGATCAAAAAATCAAAAGGAGAGAAGCATAACAATCTAGCAACTGCTGTCTATTATTGATGTAGCTTATTCTCAGTTTAACTGTGTTATATATGAAAAAATTAAGGCGGAATTGTTCCAGCAAGAACATAGTACAGCGTGAAAGGGGCGGGGGGGGAAGGTTTCACTGTACACCAGGTATGTGTACTTGAATCTTGGGATGAGAGATAAATGAGGTTTAACAAACAAATACCAGCCACTTATTAGTTGTAATTGGCTTTCTACTATCCCAAAGTTGAAGAGACAGGCAGCCACTGCTGGTCAGAAACAAGTCTTGACATTTTGAGGACCCTCCTCCTCTAGCCCCACAGCCTGCTGCGAGGAAGACCACCGCTTCCCACAATACCCACATTTTGCAGATGAGGAATTTGTCCTTGCATAAAAGCAGCAATGAGGTCCCTTTTCTCCTGTCTCACAGCATACTTTGGTATTTGTGATAATGTTAAGTAACAGTAAGACACAGGGGAGGTTCCAAATAGTAATACTCACTGTATTTTAAACTGCTTTAAAATCCTTTGCTATCTGTCAAAGCACCTCACCAAAAGCCTAGTATTCTTGTTTTTGCAAACACACAGAAAAAGGTTAAGGAACTTGCTATAGGACACAGTGAGTTAAAGACACAATTCAATGCTAGGAGTTCTTTGTCCCCTGGCCTATACTACATTTGCCTGCTCTATGCTTTATACTCATATTATTAAAAAATGCTGCAACATTAATACTGTAAGAGAGGCCAGAGAGGTAACTGAATACAGATGGAATTAATCCAGCTCCCATGCATGCATGACCTCTGCATGCAAGCATAACAGAAGCTACGTACACATCAAATGTTTGCAAATGTCAGGCCAGCTCTGTGTAAAACAAGAGAAGCCTGAATTTATCAAAACCAGAACAGGTGATGGCAATGCACCAATCTCCAGCCAAGCAGATTTTTAACCTCGTCCCCACCACTTCAGCCGCCTGCCAATCTGTCTGTCTGGCACCACAACAACCACAACTGACTGCCTAAGGATGCACAAAACCAGCCTGACAGACAGACTGCCTTGAAGCTGGGAGTGTGGAAGCTGAGAAGTAGCTTGTAAGGAAAATGTCTGCAAACACAGGGCTCCAAGAACCACCCAGCTCCTCACCGGGGTCAGGTGCTGGAGTTTTGGGCAGCTAGGGTACTTTCAAACAATGTTTCATAGAAAATTGTTATTCCAAATGGAATGTTGAAATTCCCAGTCTGTAGTAAATTCCAAGTATTACTCTTGCTCTGTTTCAGGATTAATTCTACTTAATTTTTATTCTAGGTCAAACTTTCTGTAGAAGAGGAAGTAGGATTTCTAGCCAATTCCAAGTTTAAATCTTTAAGCACTAAGGACTACATCAGCCAAGAATGCCCATGTGGAATGAACCCTGACATATACTCAGAGGAAAAAACTAGTTCACCTAAGAGCATGTTCAGATTAAGCTTTCTGGCAAACTGCCAACAGCAGGCAGAACTGTATTAAGAAAATATTTAATCCATGCTGATAACCATCTTGTGTCCCACAGCAGATATTTAGCAATTCCACATTTGGTTCATTTGCCAAGACATTCCTTTCTCTAAGTATGGATTCAATACGGTTGTCATCCAGATAACTGGTACGACGTCCTTCTCTCAAATTAACACCGTCATTCACATTCTCCTGTCTTTTAAATCACGGGGCTGTTCATCTATTCTGACACAACTGTACCACTACTGGTTTGGGAGGGAGCTTAGTCAGCAATCACACCACATCTCACTGCTTCACATAGCGGTGGCCTTAAGGCTCTGTTTCCAATCCTTGGGAACACCACTTCTGCGTTCTTAAGTGGGGGACAGGAAGGAGAAACAGAAAGAACATACGTCACTGTGTATTAAATGCTGCAGTGGAGGCCTTGAAGTGAAGGACATTTGAAACAACACTATACACTATGCAAGAAAATAAAATAACTACTTGGATGGGAATGGTGGGAGGGAAATGGTAGGGAATTCAACTCAGACTGACATTAAATACAGAATTTAACAGCAAGAAAATGATTTAGATGTAAATTTACCATATTCACAGGGGGCCTTCGGAAGTAGAATGGCAGCTTTTCTGTTACATTTATGCATACCAGATCCACATCTAGAGTTGTGCAAGCAATCTACAGCAAAGAAACAGGAAAGGATTATTAGATAAGCCAAAAAATGTGTAACCAACTTTACGGGCACTGATATTCTCCTTCATTTCTTAATGCCGGAAGCATCTCTCCAGGGTGAGTTCAGTTTTAAAATGAAGAGGCACTACGCCTTGCAGGTATGACAGTAAAACAGCAGGGCTACAGGTGCACAGCTTGAGCATTTTGGGCTTAAAAACCCAAGCCTTCCCTCACTTGCAGAACTACCTTCCCAATAAGATAGCGACCAACCCAATGGCAAGACTTACTGTTTTGTTCTTATCCAACATGGGACATGCAGAAGCAATGATGGCTTTTGGGAAAAGAACTCACAGCTAATGAAGGACAACCCCTGTTTACAAAGGCAACAGCCCAGGAGCTCCATCACTCTCCAATTCCAGTGCAGCAACCGTTTGTTTTACAGATTAAGTATTTTTACCGGAAGCAACCAAAAGACTGAAATGGAAGCAGAATGTTAGACAGTGACTGAGGTGGTGCCCCATGCCCACTACTGGAAGGCAATCCACAGGGCCTCACTTTCCTGTCTGGGTGGGGACCGTGCACCTCTCTGCACCTGAAAGCCACCTCTCTGGAGAAGTCTCAAGATGGCACTGGAGGTCACAGTTTAAAAGATTAGCTTTGAACTCACACCACAATTTACAGCCTGTATTAAAAGAGGGAAGGAATGAACAAAGGGTCGAGAATCTTCACACCGACATGCAGAGAAAATTAAGTACACATAAAAAGAAGCCCTTGATTTGCATATAATCTCATGCACACAAGACATGCAGGAATTATATGTCTAGCCTGTACTGATGATTACACAGGGACAGATTAATGTCTGTAAGCAGAGTTGTAACAAAGAAGATAAAATGCACTGAAGATGTTGAAAAGGAATTTTCCATGCGTAGGGGAACTCTCTACTTTCAGAAACCTGCCAGAGACTGCTCCAAATACACCTGGGCCAGGCGCCAACCATTCATCCCTCCTCGCACCGGCACAAAAGCGGTGGGGGTGGCAGGGAGTCCCAGGGCTGGGCTGCAGGAGACCCACACTCTGCTCTAATGCAGGGCAGGCTATTGCTCTGCAAACTAGTCTTCCACCAGTTTGTTCATATGAAATTTGGATGGGGATGAGAGCAGAGGCCGAGCTCTAGGAATGTTTCTTAGCTGTTGATAGCACTCCCTCCTAGACAAGAAAGCCACAGCACGCACACAGGCAATTTAAAGATCCAGCAAACCACAAGGGGTTTTATGTTAGAATGCCTCTACCAGGCCGTCCAGACTAAACTTTATCTTCATGCCCTACCTGTACCAACTCTGTTAGGCAGGACGCGGTTGGAATCTATGGCATCAAATTAGACTTGCATGTGGAAGCTTTGCCCTACTACAGCCGGTTTTCACCCTTTTTTTACGTAGAGTACAAACTACCATCTAGACAGAGGTGATTGATGGGAACATGCACAGAACAAATAGCTCTGAATCGTGTCCTAGAAAAGATATCAGTGAGGCCATAGGAAATTCAGGAAGAGAGAAAGCTGAAGATGAAGGAAAGCAAAAATGCACATCAGAAACATGCAAGTTGCCTTATGTGATGAGAAAACAAGCCTTCCTAATCAGCTCCAGAAACACTGGAAAACTCTTTTCCATTTTGCAAATTAAGCACAGCGGGAAAGGGAGTGACCTGAACGCCAGGATATCTACAGGATTCCAGTGACAAGAACGTTTCAGAAAACACCACCAAGGAAAAACAAATTTAAGAGGAGGAATTCCTGCACTGCATGGAAAGTTGGAGAGGAGGTTTCTCCAAACACTCCAATGTTCAGCCTAGCTTTGGCTCCTGGACAAGTCACACATGCAGGCAAGTTAAGGTTACCCTGTCTGCTGAAAGGATCTGAAGTGCAAAAACTTCATACAGAAAAAGATATGCAGCAGTTGCACAGCCGGGTGCTTGCCTGGCCGCACCACAGGCAAGAGCCCCATCTGCTGGGAAACTCCAGACAGCCAGAAGTAAATAAATTCACCACTGCCTGGATGGCCTGAATACAGCTATTCCTAAAATGTTTGCCAAAAACCATTGAAATTTGGCTTTGCACTACATCCTCAGGCTTACATAAGCAAGTTTTTTTAGGTATCGGTGATCTGCTAATTGCTTACAAACAGCAGGCAGAACTAACTAATATGATTAAAACAGTCAGAATTCTTAAAAAGCAAAATTTTGGGAAAGTACAGGCAGACATTATTACTGGCATGGGGTGTGCAATCCTGTTGCGACCCAAAACAATCCTCTTGGGAGAGTTAAACAAGGAGAATGTTCTACAACTATCCTGGCAAACACAGCTTTCTCAATACCCCTGAGGTTATAAATTATTCAGAGAATTTGAGCACATCCTTCAGTATGTATAACTGCCACACTCGGTCACAGAAAAGCTTCCCTGGTTTGTGACAAGAGGACACACACTAGTTTTGGCCATGCTAAAATTAGAGCACATCTCCAATGGTCATGTATTTCTTTTACAAAAACATGAAAAATCCTGTTCTATGGAGAATAATAAAAAACTGCCAAATCGTTGGTGAGAAAGATGATGCTCTTGAGGTAACGTTGAATTACCAACAGCCAATTTTAAAATATAAATTTAATTTGTAGTGCAAGACCCACCCTAGAAGGCGTTACCCTTAACAGTGAAAGATCCCTGAATTTTAAGAGCCAGAAGTACATGCTGAAACTCCAAGTGTAATGTCACTTGCACCAGACTCCCTGTTGATACCTCTACAAAACTGACACAGCACTCCACAGAGTTAGAAAACCTGAAATCTTTAAACAAAAGGCAAACATACAAATCTGCCCTGAATGTGAACATGTAAGGACGAAGTCTTTCGCCTCATGCAGTTTGCAAGAAACATGTCTGGGCTCCCTCCCCAGCTCAAAGTGCTGCCAGCATGGAATCAATGAAGATCGGCTCATCCACAATCCTGCCTCTTTCCTTGTCTGTCACCTGCAAGAGTGTCAGCTTAAAACAGTCGCTACCTGCATTGGCCTGCCCAGAGCACAGCCATCCTCTGTGCCGGCACAACTGTGGCAGAATGCTGAATCAGAGCAGAAAAGCGAATCCGCCTGCAAAATAACTTGGCAAAAACTTTGGTTGCTTTTCAGACAAAAGCATGTTCCTCAAACCAAACTGCCATGCAGCTAAGCAAGCAGCCGCACCAGCAGAGCTGACAGCAACCTGCAGAAATGAGTGGCTGTTTATGTCATCTTAAACACTGCCGCAGCTGCACATCCAACTGCAGCAGAACTCACGTATAGCTGAAAATAAAAAATACCCACCCTTAAATGAGAGAGTCCTTTCCCCCCAGAACAACACAGCATGCCCCTGCTGATTACCTGGCTTCAGGTGCTTATTTAAACACACACTAAATTGGCAGAGCTCACTTGAAAACTGAGATTTTACACTGTTGCCAGAGATCAAAAGAAAAAGGTGGACAGTGGCCCTCAAAAGTATTTTACAACTATTCTCCTTTCTTACACCCCTGAGAGTCCTAAAATCTTGCAAGGAAAGTAAAAGCAGTCAAAAATGAACTTCATTAAGCTGTAACTGTTATAGTTAACACTTAAATTCTTCTGCTGAATGATTCTTTAAAGTTCACCTTCTTCTACAGTCTCTTGCTTTGTACTTGACTTGGACAAGTTTTCAAAAAGGAGGGGAAATAATTTAGGAAAACAAAACAAGAATTTTATTTTAGTGTGTCAAAACAGGTACTCAGGAGAACTAGAAAGTAGCTTTAACTTATTTAAAAAAAAAAACACAACAAACCACAAAACTAGACTCAGTTTTATACTGACAAGCTCTCTTTGAAAAGAAATTCTGACACTCTTCCAAAGAGATTCACGTTTGCTTTTGGTGTCCCTGTGCCTTCTTCATACTGCTTTAAACCACACACCTGCTTGCTGCCTGCCAAGGCTAACAGAGATAGAACGCTTCCACCTACTCTTCCAGTTCAGAGTTAATGTTATTATTTATGAGCTTGTAACAGGTCAGATGTTACAATTTTGGGTTTTGTAAGAAAAACATTCTGACAAAAGGATGATTTACTTCCACATGCTCCACTTGATCAGACCACTCATATTAGTTCCTACCAAGTATTTGAGAACACTTTAATTAAGAACATGAGAGAGACGGAGATAATGAATACCTATCACCCAACAAGCCAAGCTGAGATCATTCTGCCTCGGATGGTGTTTTGGAACTAGGAATTTTTCTAGTAGGAAGGGTCTATTCAAGATATAGCAGCTACAGATGGAAGCTGGAAAACAATATGATGCTTGGTGCTGTCAGTAATGGCTGAAGAATTACTGCACATCACCGTACTTAGGTATCACCTCTAAATAGTAAATGTCTTCTTCAGTCAAACACCAGAAACGGACCAAACCAGTATACGTTCAAAGACACTTGCAACACCTTGTTTTTCTAAAATCACTGAAGTGACAGAGTACTGGGGGTTTTGTTGCATTTCTATTAACATAAACCAATGCAAGAAACAACAGCGCTGGGCTAAGGTCATGAATTAGTCTTAACTCAGGTTCGGAAAACGATACACACCCACTATTTTCTCTCACTAGCACACTTGGAGCACTAACCACTCTACAAACACCAGCGTCTGTTTGGTAACACTGATACAGTAACAGTTTCAAAGACTCACAAATCTTGTGGAGGCAGTTTTCAGTTGCATGTTCGCTCTGAACAGCCAGGATAAAATCTGAGTGAGAAAATGCCCATCTGCCCTTCAAGTATTTCCCCTGAGGCTGCTTTACTTTTATACGGCCTCAGTGGTCTACTCGGCAGACAAAATAACAAACAGAAGCGAAGCTTCTCTCACTCAACCTGAGCATCCAAAACACTCAAAACAAACCCAGAAATCTCAGTCTGGCAACAGACCAAGGGTCATTACGTTTTAATCAGGCATGTTCACTTTTGGAAATTTTATTTTATCTGTTCATAAGATGCTCTGACAACTGGAACTAGCTCTGTCTCACAAGCTTTTGCTCCTCTTTTGATTGAAAACAAAGAAATAAAAGGAAAAAATAAAGAAAAAGAGATCAGCTATTAATTTGGACACACTTCCAAGAGAAGACCTAAGACTAATAGGAAGAAGGTAACTCTCAGAACCACGTTATTTGCACCTTAAAATCGTCCCACTTCCCCTAGCATTTCGGAGACCAGGAACAATTAGTGCTAACAGAGAAATCATAGAATGGTTTGGGTTGGAATGGACCTTAAAGATGATCTTGTTCCAAACCCTCTGCCATGGGCAAGGACACCTCCCACTAGATCAGGTTGCTCAAAGCCGCATCCAGCCTGGTCTTGAACACCTCCAGGAAGAGGCATCATGATCAACATTTCCAGGGAAGATACTAAAAGTGTTTTGGGGAAGCTGTCAGAGTTTCAGAAGTTGAAGTTCAAGACCAGAATTTTCTACATGTTGATAGTATATATACTAGAAAAAAAACAGATGTCTTCCCTCTTTGCCAGAGAGGAGCACTCAATAGGGTGCAAGACACACAAAGGAAATCACAGCGCAGGGGCATACAAGTCCATTCACCAGGTAGATGTTTCAGACTTTAACCAGTCACCTCAAAGCTTTGCAGCCTCCTGCAATCCCTCCCAACCTACCAGGCAGCCTATGTTGCTTAATTAGCTACATGACATGCAGGCCTGTATAAAATGGGAAACAAAATCAAAACAAAGCATGTACTCAAACTAGCCTAAGGCATTAGAATTTATTGAACGGGCATTGACAATCAGATGATTGTACTTACATGGAACAGCTTCTCAGTCTTTGGAAATACTGCTATGATGTCATATAACCTTATATTTGCAGATGTTGATCTCTACAAAAGGAGGAAATAATTACTACTTTGAATTCTGGCAGATGCCAAAGCTATGCACAATGATTATGACCAAAAAAATGAGAAGAAAATCCGTTTTTCACTTTCAAGTACTAAAACAAAGCCAGTAATCATCCAGTTACATAGTAGGTCTCTGCTGTGAGACATACTCTGAAGTCATTAATTCTCATTTTGAGGCTTGTCCCACTCACCTAGTAGGCACTCAGACCTTTTACTTTGCTCATGTAGCCCTAAAACATAAACAGATACAGGGCTTGCTCATGGACTTCTAGTTTATGCACAGAAGACCATAAATCAAAGAAAAGAACCGAGGAACAGAACTGTTGTTCCATAGTGACAAATGATCAACAGAAGCCACATCAAGTCTTTTAAGTCTGCATCTCTTCATGATCACATTTGCTAAAGGTTCAATTGGAGAAATAGCTGCCGAGCATCCTATAAAATCCATGAAGTTCTCCCCCATACAATTTCCAAAGTTTCATTCGTTCATTGAGGAAAGGAAATATAAATCGGAAAATTAATATACAAAATGTACTTACCAAGAGATTACAGTGGGAAGGATCAGAAACAACAAGTGTTAGCCGGGTTAAGACTTTAATTCTTTTAGATGTCCCCTACAAAAAAAAAAAATAATACAAAAGACTTAAAAAGCTCCAGAGCAAAAGTTTGTGATGACTTTCACCTTGTCAACTATAAAAAGAAAATGGTGGTTTATTCATCTTCTTACCTACACTAATTTTCTAAAGTCTGTAGTTACGCTTTGCTATTTTATATTGATCTGTGTGGTATTATATCTGCCCTTTACAAAGAATGACTTATTGTGTTTCTCTGAGGAAGGGTCAGGAAGAAAGGAAGAAAGGTAAAACCATGCAGAAAAACTGAGTTTGTTTTAATACTGCTATGGTTCCCCAGGCAGGCCACAAATGCAAGCAAAAGCAGCTCCTGAATAGAAATATATGTCAGTGATTTGAAATGCCAACATGGTTCATTATCTCCAAATCTTGCTCCATCAAAACCAGGAAATTATTTCCAAAACTCAAATTTCAAGAATTACATTGTAATTATTCAACTACAACAAGACTCAAAATTCACACAAAGTAATTTATTTAATGATTTCTAAAATAACGAATAGAGCCTACTCTAATGTCAGCGTATCGTTCTTCCAATGCTGGCAGTTTTAACAATCAAGCAATGGACAAATTTCTCTTTTTTGACTGACATGTAATACACAAAATCACATATACGAACACAGCAAGGTAAAAAAAGGTAACTCAGGATAATAATACATAGATTGAACGTAACCAGACATACTTGTACAATAGGCAAAGATGGAAACAACTCTGAAGGAGATACTGGCTTGACGATTTCCTTAAAAGAGAAGAAAATAAAGTTATTCAAAGTGTCATGGGTTAAGTTGACAATGTAAACAAAAGTTGCATTCCAATCCTAAAAAGAAATTGCCATGCCATGAAATTTTCATGTAAAACTATTTCCCAGAGACAATGCACGGATCATATTAAAAGTTAACTCTAGGGCAATTATACTGAATTGTAAAATCAGAGTTCTGTCACAAATGCAGACGCTTGTACTTGTGTCTAGACGTGCATTCTGCAGATAAAGCTGTTTGGGAACATGTAATAAGGCATGTAGTTTTACAAGAGAAAGCACACTAAGAACAAATAACCCCAACAAAGATTACCTGTTTCTTTTCTTTAAAATCGATGACATGATTAAGAGCAACTGCAGAATATCCCACTGAAAAAGTAAGCACATAGTAAGAATATTTTGTCCAGTAAACTAACGGAAACAAATCCAAACAGAAAACTGTTTAAACACTCATCACTTAAAAGTCTCAAAATAAACACGTGCATGTTTACCTTTCACATTATTTTTTTTCTCTGAAGATTAATTCACCCAAAAAGTGCCTTAAGATTAAAAAAAAAAAAATCTGTTTGCCTTTTAATACACCCCAGCTCTGACAACACTTTTTCGATGGCAGAGCTTTATGCACATGAATACTTGGTGTTGGAGTCCCCAGAGATCTGGGGGACTACTTTGGTCCTGTTGATGACTTTCTTTAGGGAAAATGGTTAAGGACATTCAGGACAGTTGTTAAAACTGCAGACAACGCGGAGCTGGGAGAGGTACAGCCACAGGAGAAGGCAAGGTGAGCATCCGAAACCATGCTGACAAAACTGACGAAGAGGTATCTTTCAGCTGGGCTCAAGGGAAGATGGCACACTAGCCAAAGCCAAATCACCCCCAAACACTGGACAAGGGGGCACCTGGCTGCACAACAGCTCTGCAGAAAAGAGATTTAGCCCATAAGAAACTGCTGGGGGGAAAAAATGTGTCCAAGTTGGGAGAAAACCCCAACTGTCAGGCAGGGATAAAGACGCAGAAACGGAGCCTGCAAGGCTCAGCAGGACCGCTCCTTGCGGCTCCGCAGCCAGACGACCCCGGCTCTGGCCGCCTCGCTTGCAGGAACCCCCGCGCTGAAGGGGGACCGAGGGTTCCGCGGCCCGCCAGGAAGGCAGACGGCCGGTTTAGCCGACAGGGGGGGAAAGCTCAGCATAGAGGCTCACGCTGTGCTCGCACCAGCCCAGAGAAGCTGCCGCTGCCGCCCTGCCCGGGCCCAGCCCTCCCCGGCTCCGGCCCGCCGTGCCCACACGGCAGCCCCGGCCGGCCCCGTCGCCCTCCCCGGCTCCGGCCCGTCGTGCCCACACGGCAGCCCGGGCCGGCCCCGCCGCCCTCCCCGCTCCCGCCGTGCCCGGGGCGGTGACTCACGGTGCGCTGCAGCCTCCAGCAGGCTCTGCAGGTACTTTTTGTCCAGCCCCTGCGGGAGGTTCAAGTCGGCGAAGCCGGCCATGCTGTGCGCGGGGGCGGGGCGGACCGCAGCCGGGCATGGCACCCGGCACCGCCCCCCGCGCCCCGCTGCAGCCTGGGGCTTGTAGTCCCCTCCCGTCCCCGGCCGGCGGGAGGGGTGCTAGCCTGGTGAACCAAATCGCAGCGGCGAACGGGGAGAGTGTTTCACATCATGGCGGGCACGCTGCGGTCGGAGGCGCACCCGCAAAGGGCTGCGACGAGCCAGGGGAAAGCGTGTGTGGTGAATCGCCCCGATCT
>VZUD01000103.1:13980215-14011396 GCA_013401065.1 Cepphus grylle
AACCACTTCCCTGGGCAGCCTGTTCCAATGCTTGGCAACCCTTCCAGTGAAAAAATTTTTCCTAATATCCAATCTAAACCTCCCTTGGCACAACTTGAGGCCATTTCCTCTTGTCCTATCACCTGTTACTTGGAAGAAGAGACCAAGCCCCACCTGACCACGACCTCCTTTCAGGTAGCTGTAGAGAGCAATAAGGTGTAGAAGATTTACTCTAGTAACAGGTATTTAGAAATTGGCAATAGGCAGAAAAATTAGAAGGTGGAAATGGAAGACATGAGCACAGATAACAGAAGTACATGCTACTATCTAAACTTACTGAAGAATTTGCAACGTAACTGTCATCATGAATACAAACCATGAAAACATGTTGTGATTGTCATGAAATATTTCAGTTACACAGTACCATTTGCCAGAATCATATTCTGTAAGCAGATCTCTGTGTGGGTTGTTAGATTTTGTTTATTTGCTGTAGAAGTCGACATTTAACAAATAGTTGAAATACTAAATCCCTGAACAAAGTCAGAGTGTGTTGTCTGGCCACAAATTACTTAAACATATTTATACCCATGACCCAAAACATCTCCTGACAAGATGCAAAGCTTTTCTTTAATAGTCTAATAAGAGGTTTTGATGCTAAAAATAACACAGCTTTGGCTCTAAAGACTTAGTTTTTGCATTGTTATGTACTGCAGTTTCCCTTTTACCTTAAGAGTCGGCATTCAGAGACCCATTTCTTAGCACACGCAGTTTTAGCAACAATACCGACTGTAGCCTCTCAAGAGCATACTGCCCCGTATTAAAAAGTTATGTTTGCTAATAGAGTTTGATCATTAGCAGAACATGAGCTTCATTTTTTCAAAAATAACTGAAATTAAAATAGCATAGTGGACTGTTTACCTGTGAATTAAACAACACAAGAAGGAGCTTAACATTTCAAAAGCCTGTTTACTTAACATGAAGCTTCTGCGCTGCTGCCTAAGTGTTGGGATGGAGGGAGTATCTTATGAAATATCCCAAACAGTGAGCTCAGTCTGCAGTGAGCTCCCTGAGATGTCCATAGGCTAGCTGTGGTCATTCATCCCACACTGATGCCAAAGTTCTGCTCCTAAATTCAAATGGATGTTTGGAGTGTCAGCCTGCCAATGAGAACTGATGTTATTGGAAGCTGTAGGCACAGCAATAAACCTTAGGTATTTTAGTCTTTATCCACACAAAGTTGCTGCTATCACGTCTCAGAAGAACCTTAGAGTTGCCAACTTGCTGCTGAGGAAAGCAAAGGAAAGACATACTCACTGAGAGACGAGAGGGGCTTCCTTCTGCTGATCCCACTTATTTCACTGCTTTCATATGTAGTGTAGCATCTGTAATAAAAACAGAGAAGAGAGGTCTGGCATCCTTAATAATCTCCAAATCCCACTGTCTTCAAAGACTTTGGAGGAGGAGGTGGTCTATCATCAGCCGTAGCTATTCTGTTTTAGCATACAGGTATAACTCGAAATTCTGGGGAACACGAAAAGGTATTGTAAAAGAATTGTGACACACATACACCCCCAGAGCTGGAGAAATGGTCATTTGTGGATAGTTGAATCTGGCCTCAAATTTTGTAATACTGTACAGAGAGCCCAAGGGAAGAGGGCCAGAAACTCCTTTCTCTGCAAGACGAAAGCAAAAGGTTTATCCTGGAGATTGATTATACTCTGAGTTCATACCTGTGAAGTTGATGGTAGCGGTTTGTGTTGTGCTGAAATTTGTTCTGTATTTTAAATACATTTAGTGTTGCAGATTTTGCAATGGTTTTAAAAAGGAGAAAAACTATGAAAGATGTTGCTGAAGGAAAAGGATATATTGTAGTGGAAGTCTGTTGTGGGCAGGTCCTTTCTTGTTCAACAAGACAGAGAGGACACATTATCCCAGCTGATCTCCCTTTTTCAGGTTTCCTGTCTAGAGATCTTTAAGTTTACTTGGAACTGCCTTTGCAGAAGCGTACCTGGTGACGTCTGAAAGAGGGACTATAGACTTCGGGGTTTGGACTAATTTTTACTGAAGCGGCAAGCTGGAAAAAGCCAGCTACGTGGAACCACAGCCTGGCAGGTCTGAACAAGACCCAGGAGGTTCAAAGTTCATTAGAGCAGACGACTGCTTAGCTAGAAAGAAGTAGTGTCCATGTGGCCATTACTTTTTCATTCCCAGACCTGCTGGTAAAAATGAATAAATATTATGATAAATGAACTATTAAATACTGTGGTTGTGAAGGGCTGAACATACAGTTTTACCTGCTGCAATTTTACTAGATGATTCTCCCCTTCAACCTTCTCCTTTGGTTAAAGGGCGCCTGGGGCTGTGTATTCAAGGATCCTGACTGATTACATAGGGAAGAAATATTTGTAAACTAATATTAAATTCCTAAAAATTTTCTATTTTCAGTTTATAGAGGAGAACTTCATCTGACCAATTTATTTATTGAAATTAAATTCCAAAATATCACTGAATAAGACATTTTCTGAGAAAAAATGACAGCAGGCAGGAAGATTACATGTGAAGCGAGAACTTGGAATCTGGTGTATAAGCGTACTGTAAATAAATATGTTAGTTAAAATGGGTGTTAAGGAAATAAATGACATATGGTTGAGAGATGTGGTAGCTACAGTAGACCTTACATTCACTGACATGGAAGATGATGAGACGTGATAACCTCATTCTGTCCCACATCCTGAGCAGACAATATACTGCTAAAATACCAAGACATGGCAAATAAGTAGCTTTTTGTATAAGTTACAGGGAAGGAATCACTGTATTATCTTCTGATAAGTCCCCGTTCCAGAAGTTTCTGTTGGAAAGGAGCGTGAATAGCAGTTTTCTAAAAGGTTCTTGAATTGCAGATACATGATTTGATCTAAGCTGCTGCCTTCCTTCCTTGATACCTTCCCCTCCTGCTGCTCTCTCCAACCCACTCCTTCCCCTGCCAAAACAGGTTATGATTTCTTCCTACAATAGGACCTATTCGTACTCAGAAGTGAGACACACTTGTACTACTGTAGAGGACAAGCAAATCCAGAGTCTACTGGTATTGTAGGGGATCAGAATGGGACCTTCTGTTGTCAAAATATTTTATGAAATTGAAATGATTTTGCAGAATTTATTTTTTTTTAAAGTAACACAGTTAGAGTTACTTTCTGATGATGTCCTCTCTTGACATTTCAGAACAAGCTGGTTTGATTCATTTGCTTGTATGTGAAAAGCAAGGTTGAGTGCACCATTGTGTTTCTAACCAATCAAGTCAGGATAAAAAAAAAAAAAAAACACCTTTGGATTTTTCCTTCGTAAAATTCAGAATGAAGATCAATTTTAAAGTTTTCCTGAAACACGGAACGGCTCTCTTAATTCTTCACACAACACTGCTAGATACCTGTCAGTACGTGTCTTTTAGCAGATATTCTTCTAGTGCTTTGACTAGAGTTGAACTTAGTTGCTCATACTCTGGATATTTATCACAAACTCCCTACCTCATATTTTGGGTAGTTTGGTTGCTTGGTTTTGTTGGGGTTTTTTTTTTTGGCTTTTTAAAATTGTCTCAGGCCTACAAAAATTCTTTGCTTAGTTTGCTGCTGTTCTCAAAACAGCATCACTGATCTAAATTAGTCAGCCAGAATTTAGTGGTGTTTGAGAAGATACAGTGTCCTTTTTCATCTTGGACTTTTTTATGAAGCAGAATTACTCAGATGTTTCATCTGCTTCAGTACCTCGGTTACACCTCCAAAGTTGCCATTTCTCACTTAGTCAGACAGAATTTAGTGGCGTTTGAGAAGATACAGTGTCCTGCTGAGCTTGGGCAAAAAAAGTTAAACTTGAGGTGAACATTTACAATTTTTACATACCCGACCCAATGGAACATAGCAAAATCTTTGTGTGATTTTTGACAAATTCGAATCTGCCTTGAGGCCAATACAGCTATGGAGAAAGCCAAAGACATCCAAGTAGATTAGTTCTGTATGGAGATTCACCCATAATCACTATATAGGTGTTCATTAGGGCTCTTGCAAAATTACTGTCATGAAGAAGCAAAGAGGAGAATTTGGACCAGATCCTCCCAGTATTTTTTCCTGTCTCTTCAGAAAGAGGAAGAGACAGAAGGGGGAGGAGGGAAGAAGTATTCTAAAAAGAGTTGTTCCATCAGTGCTTTGTCTGGAGATATTATGTTTAAATTGTTTGTATTCAAGGAAGGAAAAGAGGGGACATAAATATCAGCCCATTTAAATAGCTATTCCCTTAAGATACTTTGTTTTAATATAGTGGCATTATCAGTTCAATGGGCTGTGATTTTTCATTTCATTCATTGCTTATGCTGTGGAAGTTTCTGAAATGCTTTATTTAGTTGTACTAGAGACATCAGTCATGATTTTCTGGTTAAAGTTGTAGGAAGCGTTCACTTTGAAACACCATTATAACTTTCAAAATAATTCCTTTTAAGCTGATGTTTAGTGTCAATCCAAGCATGACTCATGTAGTGAAGTTGGAGAAAATCACCTTAGCCATTTCTACTTTATAGGAGTATAACGAGGGTTTTCTTTTTTAAAAAGACAGTTTTTCATAGCTCTGAAAATCAAGACCCCACACATTTTAGTTGAAGGTATCTGTTAGCTTACCTCAAGCAATACAAAAACCCCTGGTTATGCAACTAAAGCACCAACGTTGGCTTGTGATGACCCAGCAATCGGGGTCTATAGGCTTATCCTGTGGTTCTGGGCAGGCCACTTAACCTGCATCTAAAGCAACAGCCTAGTATGTTCAGGCAAACCCCAATATTCAGGTTCCCGCTGCCCCCTGCATGTTTAGGCTTTCTCCTGGGAAAAGCAAGGAGCACAGGAGGCCTGGTCTTATGCTGGTATGGTGCCAGGGAACAGCCAGAGTGCTCAGTGGTGCCCAGGGACTGGGGAGTTATGCATTTTTGTGTTGTTGAATTGGACATCCCTGTGCTGTTTTGTCAACCCCCACCTCCTGAGAACCATCTGAAGGCCTGGTGTCCCATCCCCAATTTGAATCTCCACCACTCATCCTGAGAAGCTCTCCAGGCTGCCTCAACTGCATCCACACAAGAACTCTCCCATGTGCTTCTGTAGGCATTTCAGTACCCTCTCTGAAGGTCCTCCTGCAGCTTGCTTTGGTTTCAACTTGTTTCTAGCACATACATCCTGGGACCCACCTTGCCACCAGATACAAAGGGGTCATCTGGTGGGTCTGTGTGAATGTGCCTGCACACTAATGGGAGGACAAGATGGTAGACTGGTACATTGGCCAAAATATAGACAGAGATTCTGTGGGCTATCAGCCTGCCTCATTGCTCACCTAAGGCATGTTTTTGCTGGTGTCTGGCAGAGTACAGAACTGAGAGAAAACACATTGCAATTTTTACTACAGCCTACTTGAATGCTTGCACAGAACAAGATGGTCCCAAGACTGAGGCATGTCTGGTGGTTGTCTCCTGGTACATCTCCTCTGGCCTGGCTGAAGCCAGCAGGCTGGCTTGGAATCACACGGGCTTGTCTTTGCCACAGGAAGACACTCGTCAGGATATGGGAGGGTGCGACATCTGAGCTCTGTTAATAAGCTGTGAGTTTGAGAACTAAAACCATTTCTGAAGGCAACAAGCAAGGGGGAAATACATTAGAAGAACCACAGACTCTAGAAAAAACCCTGAAATCTTCATTGGCTTCGACAGTACCCCTGGGTGTGAGGGATGAGAGGGATAAGATGGAGGAAACCTGAAAGGAGAATTTGGTATCTTTTCCAGTTCCTGATCTGCAAAAAGTATTCTTTTCCACTCCTTTGTTTTCTTTTGCTCAGAAACTGCCTCTGTATAACAAAGTAGGGATTTAATCTCAGCTGATTACCACATCTTTGCTTAAAGTTACTCTCCCCCACATCAAGGGCAAAGCAGCAAATATACCTTTTCCTATCGGCAAATATCAACTGTACAGAGTGCTTCTGCCTGTCAGCTGGCCAGCTTGGGTTATCCTGAAGACATCCAACTCCTATGTTTTTCCCTCAACATTGCACATGGTTGAACACCGTAATGAAAAATGGATTCTTCGTCTGTGTAACTTGCCCAGATTTAGAGAGCTTTTGAAGTGTTACAGATTATCTATCAAGAAGTGAGGTGAGAAGCACTTTTGAGCTCTGTATATAATTAATCCTGTTGCACTCTGTGAGCAAAGCACAGATATATATGGGAAGGCAGCAATGATGAAACCCACAAAGTTGGAGTTCAGACATTTTGAAAAAGTTTGAAAATAGGAAGTCTTCCATTACAGCATGCAACTTCATTCTAAATATTTCCTTGCCAAAGCCTTTTTAGTTTTCAAATGCATCTAGGTTCTAGGAGTCTGGTGAAGGAAGAATGGCGGAAACCCTTTTCCCTTCTTATGTCTCCTACCTCTACGTCGTTGGTGAAGATACAAGAAAGGAAAATATACATGTACTGTTTTCTTGAAAGAGAGTTAATGAGAGTGGTTAGTCTATAATATATAATATTTATTTGGGTAATTGCAGAATATTGGCTAGGAAATATCTATTATCTAACATTCAGCCACTGCTGCAAGATAAACTTGAGTAACTACGTGTTGGGACTTTCTCTTCCAAACAGTGTATCATGTCCAGTGGAAAACCAAAGGCTACCAAACTGTTTTGTCAGGAAACTAAGAACAAGGCAGTTACAGGTGACAAGTGCTTTGACAGACACCCAGAGGGAAAATGAAAGGCAAAGAGTGAGGACAGGTTAAAGAAATTTGCCAAGGTCTGAAAGGAAAAAGAAATACGGTTTCAGAAATTACAACCAAGATAATAGCAGTCAAATGGAAAGACGTTGCACTTCTCTTTCTGGCAATAGAGTTGTTATGTATTTCTTAGAATGAGAGCAGGACACACCACCTCCCCATCTATGGGATGGGTATCTTAGATCAGTAGTCAAAAATGAAGAGGGAAAAGTACAGAGCTAAGAGAGAAATAAAAAATAAGGCAGGGCAAAGAAGTGAAGTAAAAATAGAATGAGTAAAATAATACAATGAAAAATAAGCTAAAATAAACAAGAAAAATATGAAGCTGTAAAGTTATGCAATGCAGGAGGAAGAAAGTCTGTGAAAGTACAGAGAAACTGAAAGAAATGTAAGAGGGGAGAACATAATCTTCTACTATGCAAATGACATCCCTTTAGAATGAACAGATATTTAATTTTGATTGACTTAATCCTCCCCCACTGCTAGGAAAGCCTACACTTCTTGAGTTCCATCAAAAATAAACCCCTACAATGATTTCTGAGAAAAAGAAAAGTCAGAAAACTTACTATGTACAATAAATGTATAGTACTGTATTTATTATGTACCCACTCTAACAGTATGAACAAACGTCTTCCTTTTGCAAAGAAAATATAAGGAAATACATTTCATTGAGAGCAAGAAGAGGAATAATGCAAAGTGTTAACATTGCTGAAAAAAACCCAAATATTTCATTCTTATTCTTCCAAGTATCAAAATTAAGATATCACCGTTTCAATATTAAGAATAATTTTGAAATTGTATGAAAGGTGACACATAAGCATCTAAAGCAATACATACCAAACCAAACATTTAAGATCTTTCACATTACTGCATTCAACATCGACTGAGAAGGAAGAAGTAGAGCTTTAACCATTTCTAGCAAATATAATTAAGATATGGAAGCTGGCCACTCTGCTAAGACTTTTTATAACTATGTACTAATTCACTACATAAAAAAGACGCAACATTTAACTAGATGGAGCACAGAACTAGTTGAACAAGGTCTTTTTTTCTCCACTAGAGAAAAATGGTTTGATTGGTAATGATTTGATTTTGTTAGTTCTGCTGTCTCGCTCTAACGTTGCACAATATTTAGGTTTTAATGTGATCTAATTCATATTCTGAAGGCTGTCACGTATGCAATGAAATCAGTAACTTTGTTCACTTCTGGGAAGGAGAAAAGTATTTTACTGCCTCTGAAATATCCTCGTCTTCCCAGACAATAAACTGGCAGTTATCATGATGTGATTATGGGGCCAGCCTGCATTGCAGAAAGGCAGGTATCGACACTGTCATACAATAATTAACAAGGGTACTTTTCACATTATAATACCCTAGTCATGTACTGTAATGCTCATGTCTCAGCACTTAAGTCTTTCTATGCTTCTATCCCTTTATTTCTGTCTCAGTTACTCAAATATGTGATGGGAATAGTATTTCCCTGATCGGTTTGTATGCTTTATTGTATTTAAACACAGGTCTGTAGGACAGAGCATCTCTGCCTTAGTGTAAACACAGTATCTTTGAAAAGAAGAGAACAAATTCTGTTTGACATGGCCGTAACAGAAATAATAGGTTTGTTCATTGTTTCAACTTGTTACATTTACATTTAATTTACCATTTAATTTATCAAAGTATAAGAAAGAAAAAATCTATTTCGATCACTATACTAGGGAGAATATTTCTGAACGCTGGGCAGCTTTTAGGAATGGGTATTATTCTTGTGCTCCTATTCTTGTGAAGTATCACTTAACGTTGCACTGAATTTAACAGGAAAATTATGAAAGATCAGCAGAGAATCACAGCCACCGAAGGAAGACCAGTAGATCAGTAGATCAGCATCGTTCTTCAGAATAAGTTGTTATTGCAGGTGAATCATTAGACAGGATTCTATCGCTGTGGGTTGGCAAAGGAACTAATACAAGGAGATACATATTGAAGCTGTAAAGCTTCTAGAAAAGCTGTACTAGAAAAAGAGCACAAAAGCAAAGGAGGAAGCATTTTTGTGTCTTTGAAATAAAACAGTTTTATGACTCTTTTAAAACACAAAAATAGGAAAAACTGCAAGAACCTCAGGTTAAAGGCAACTCCTAGTGAAATGGTAAATGATAACAGAACAAAATATCAAGATTCCTGGTAGAAATAGCTATAATACACATCGCTGTTACTTCCAGTACAGTGTTTCTAGTTCCATTCCATAGTAATCCAATCTGCTTCATAACAGCAAAGTCAGACAGTGAAAGATGCTAATCTGTTTCTGGAATAATTGTCTGTTAGATCAAGTCAGTGAATTCTGAGAAACGAATCTGGACTAATTAAAATGGAATTCTATCTACCTATAAAGTACATGTAGACCAGAGGCAAAGGAATTACACGTGTGTGCTTCAAACATGGTATAAGTGATCCCGAAGTCATGGTGCATTCAATTTATTATTGAGTTGGGCAGGAGGCTTCAAAACAGTTTTAACGCTTTTATCTGTTAGGTTTTCGATTACTCTGTGACTTTGCTCACAGTGAGAAGCAAGTCCTTATACTTTTTTCTTTCTCTTTTAGCCATATAACAGATGTAACAGGGATTTTGGACACAGGATCCCAAATTGGACCATCCTATTGCTATTTTATTTCTATTGTTGAAGTCGCTGTTAAGTCTCAGTTTGCTTTCTAGATATGTCAAAAGGTATGAGGACTAGACCCATCTCAAAGTTTCCAATATAGCTATGAACGATTCACCGTTTCTACAGCTTAAATATTACAGATATGTTTAGCTTTCACAGGAACAAACACAAAGAAAAGGAAATGAACCTTTCTACTGCTGAAAAAAAATCATGTTCATGCCATAAAGACAAAAAAAAAAGGTAACGTGTGGTTAACCTGAAATGCTACCATGCCTGGCACTTTCTTCTTTTTGGAGGAAGAATTGGCATCATCTTCTACACCTACAGAATTACCAATCAATTCAGCCACAAATGGAGAGTTATTCACGTGAAGCTGATGAGAAAGATCTGGCTTTGTGAATTCATTCCACGGCAGCGCAGATAAAAAGCAAGCTACTTTTCACGATTTCCTAAATCAGAGAATGAAATAAATATATTTACAAGAAAAGAAACCATATCGAACTTTTTAGATTTTTAAGCATAGTAATATCTAGTGGAAGACGATGGCAGCCCAGTTTAGAGTTTGATAACCACTGTGCAAGCAGTGATGTACGTCAGCCACCACAAGCACACAGCTAAACGTAAATGGGAAAAGGGAATACAGAGAGTCACAGAAAGATAAAATGATGTGCCAGAAACAGACACCAGGGCCTGTGGATGCCTGTTCCCTATGCCATATACTGTTCTACTTTCCATATAGGTTACGTCTTGACACTTGCTGTAACATTTAATATATTGAGCACACCGTAATAAGAAATGCCTGTGTTCAAGTGGCAAAGGAGACTTTTAGCCCTGTAGGATCAAAACTATTCTGTGTGGTGGTTGTAATGCATCAGTGTGAAAAAAGCCAGAATGAAAAAAAACCCAATCTGAATGATCTCAGGAGCAGTCCTGTACAGCTGTTTTACATTAAATTGTCTATAACAATTGCCTGCCATTAAATGGTAACAACTTAGAGGTACTGGGAAAGAATAGTGGATCACAGGGAACCAGGTTTTTATTAAGGGGGAAAAAAGGTACTTATTCATTTACCTTTTCCATTGTTGGTGTTTTGTGGGTGAATATGGCAAAAGGTGATCATTCATAATAGCCGACGATGGCACCCCATGAAAGACAGAGCTCTTTACCCCCCATCTACATTTGAACAGAGCTCCAGAGAGAGGATGGCAAGGGATAATTTTTCCTCCCTAGAGCTGGGCACCTTGCGTGCGCCTCACACCTGAGTGGAACTGCGGCACAGGGGTGGGCTTCTGGCCCTCCAACGGGCAAGAGGAGACACTGAAGAAATCATAAGAAACCAACCCAGAATGGGAACGTGCGCGTGTGTTTACACGCATTTGTTTAAAAAGAAGTTCACTCTGTCCCTCACCATTTGTCTTCCATTTGGTCTATGTTGTCTGCTCTTATTTTGAGCTCTTCGAGCAAGTAGCTGTTTTCCAGATTTCAGTGATGTAGTATGAAAAAAGTTCCGATCATCTCTTTTGTTGTTGTATCCTCTGGATACTCGTGCCGGGTTCTCCCTACTCATTTTTCTCCACTCATCCAGCAGCCTTTCCTCTTGGAATGGCAGTGGGACCACGACTGGAGTATGTCGTGCTTCTCATAGAGCTGCCCGACGGCTGTTTGCTGTAGCCTCCTGCAGTTTGGTGTTCTGCATACAGCAGCAGGCAAGGCTGAATGAGAAACGCTGTAACCGGTTTGTAAGAAATAAGGGCTCTGTGTCGGCAATACTGTGCTTTTGGGGAGCAACCTAGATACAGTCCTCATCGTGCTGGGTACAATGTGGGTAGGTGCCCTGTCTGGCAGAACCGTAAATCAAGAAACTCAGAGAAGGAAGAACAGGAAATAGCATTGCCCTTCTTTCACAAGTGAGAACTGAGGCACGGTTTCTTCCCCGCCAAGATCAAAATGAACATCTGTGGCACAGAAAAGAAACAAATCTCAGAATAACAAGGCTGAGACACTTCTTTCTTGTGGGGGATAGCTGAGATATGTGAAATGGGCTTTTTTGGGAATTTGACTTCATTCTTTCCCAGCAGTAAGGCCTCAAAGTGTTACATAGTTTTGGAATGATATGTTAAGTTCAGCTGATTTACCTTCATTTTTTTTTTTTTTTGGAAGGTAGTAATTAAAGATTAAGCATTACAAAGCATATTTTTGCACTGAATTTGACACTATACTTTTGAAGTTCATGAATCTATTAAGTCTTGGAAACTCTCTAGTGTATTAGACAACAGTAGTGATTCACATTATTTTGAAGTTGTAAGTTTTCAAGGGTAATAGTTTTCATATATAGAGATAAAAAGATAAAGTTCCTTCATTTATGCCTGCTGACTTTTCTTCCCTATCATACTACATTTAGCAAAATGGGTAAGGCAGAAAGGATGCTGGTGTATTTTTATGTTAATTAATGTATTTTAATTTCAAATAGCGTTTTTGAAGCTCAGAAAACTTCCAAAAAAGCAGTACCAGGGCAAAACTAATGCATTTTAATTCTTTTCAGTATACTTCTGCTTTCATGAATTCTTTTTGTTATATTCTGATGCATGAGAGGGCATCAGTCAGCATTCAGAACGTGCATCCCACAGATCTGATTTTTACAAAAATACAGTTTAACTTTTAAGCTACATAATAAAGCTCACCTCATAATCATGTTATTTTTAGTGCCCAATTGGGTAATAGCTAGAAAAACACATCTGTCAGGAACATGGACCAACTTTTTAAAAATTTTTTTTTAAAACAGCACATTGTAAGTGACAAGTAAGCTCTGCACAAAAGATGTGTTTAACTCTTTTGTAGCTAAATCATGTGATTCTCAGAGAAATTTTAAGGATGTGCCATTCTTGTCCCAGAAGGGCTGCAGCTAATAACTTACCCTTGCTGCAGTTACATTGCTTAGTAGCAGAATAATGTAACTCTTAGGTAGTTAAAATCTGCAACTTCACCGCATTAACCCTGCTCTTCTACATCTTGGAGCACCTTGGAAAACTCTCAGCTCCTTGGGAGCGCAGTTTTGGCCGTGATGCTGTAAACCAGAAATCTCCGTGGAGGCTACAGCGTGCCCACAGCTGCTGGAGCAGGTGAAGTGACTATATTCCAGTGCTGATGGTGAGGTGCACAAGAAACAGCTTTTTTTTTAAATAGCATGGTCCATGTGTCACACTGCTCTGATCCCAGCCAATTTTAATAACTGTCCTTAGCTCGTGGCCCCACCAGGCACAGCTTCGTTGGCACAAGACCAGCCTGCTGTGCTGTACTTGTGCACGCTGTCAAGAATAGGGCACAATAAACCAGTCCTGTCCTTTGTGGAACACTTGCCATAGCAGTAATATAAAATCAATGATGTTGTTGAGAGAGACTGTTGTTACTTGTCAGAGCAGATCATGAAAGGATGCTTTATCCTTCCAAAACAGTAGCATACCTGGGTTCTCGTGTACAGCAGCAGCACCGGCCGTGATTTACTGCATTGCAGTAAAATCAACAATGCAGCATTCTGCAGAGCCAGGCAAATACTCATATTTGATTTGCTAGGTGAATAGAGAGAGAAAAAGGGCTTCAAAAAATAGTTTTAATCACATTACTACTTTTCTTGTTTGTAACCCTCCAAAACCTTCACTGTGTAACTAAAGACTGGTACCTCTTGAAACCAAAATGTTGTTCTGAAACCATTTCTTTTACAAGCAGCAAAGTGAGTCTCCACACTGATTTTTCTCAAAATTCTTTCTTTTGGGGGAAACAAAAAAAGGACAATTTGAGAAGTTAACCTTAGCTCATAGGTAGGTTCCTATTGAGCAGAAACCAAATTTCAAAGTAAAAGCGTTAGGTATACAAAAAGCATCCAATTCCATCTAAGAGAAACTTCCCACAGTTAGAGAGGAAATAAAAACATTTTTTGTAGTTGACAGTAAACACATAAACTTTTGGTATTGCTGTCCAGCTATGTAGGGCACTAGTGATTATTTTTTTTTAATTAGAACAAAAATACATGGTCTAAGCTGTTACAGCTTAGGAAACATAGAAGTTGTCGATGTACTTCATTTTTTTTTTTCCTATGGAAACTTGACATATTATAAAGATTTTTCTTGTCCGTTTACAATTACCACTTTATACTCAGCTTCTGGTACAACTATGATTTTTTCCCCAAGTCTTCTTGAACTGATACTGTGATAGATTGTTATTTTGTTCAGTAGAAGTTTGAATGTTGAATAAATGTCATCTCGTTCTAATTAAATGATGATAAAAAGAATTATTGTAGTATTGAAATAATCTACTCTTGGCATAAGTTTACCATTTGTCTGAAACACGAAGGTAAGGAAGACAGCCCATCATCTCAGTTTAGTGGGAGGGGTCTTCATAACTGTTGAATATGTAAGGATGAAGACGAAGACAAATGCACGCTTGTTTTAACTTAACCACGTGCTCAATACTAAAAATGGTAGGCTTTGTGAAGTGAGCGTTCACCTATAATCCAACATTTCCTAAGTTACCCAAATAAAATTTAGGTTTCAAAAGTTCCTTAATAACCACAACAAAAAAATAATTATCTGTATAAAGATTGCACAAATTCATTAAAATCCCAGTCCCTTGTGGCTAACAGATTTTCTTCTAGAATTAAAGACCTTTTATACAGACTATCAGCACTATAAATTTTCAAGTGAAAGGCACGTGACTTTACAGGTTTGAAATACATGCTGAGAGGACTGAAAAATGTAAAATGGAAGCCTTAGCCAAAGGTGTTTTATTTTAGGGCAGGCTACATAAAATAACTTTTATCAGTTAACCACTAACCACTGCACTATATAGTAACTCTACGTTATCGTTCTAGGTACCTGGGAATAACAAGACCTCTTACCTACCCTGTAAGGCAGAATGGGAAGTGTATGGCCAAAATGATCCTGTGTGTATGGCTCTTATCTGCCTCTATCACTATACCCCCACTCTTTGGTTGGGCCCAAAATGTAAATGACGAAAAGGTTTGTTTGATCAGTCAAGACTTCGGCTACACCATATACTCCACAGCAGTTGCATTTTATATCCCAATGTCAGTGATGCTTTTCATGTACTATCAGATTTACAAAGCTGCCAAGAGGAGTGCTGCTAAACACAAGTTTGCTGGTTTTCCCCGGCCAGAAGAAATGGAAGGGATTTCTATGAATGGAGTTATAAAACTGCACAAAGAATCTGAAGAATGTACTAATTTTTCACGACTCCTAAAGCATGATAAGAAGAACATTTCCATCTTTAAAAGAGAACAGAAAGCTGCCACTACGCTTGGGATTATTGTTGGGGCTTTCACTGTCTGCTGGCTGCCCTTCTTCCTCCTCTCAACCGCCCGGCCCTTCATCTGTGGTACAGCGTGCAGCTGTATCCCACTGTGGGTTGAGAGGACATTTCTATGGTTGGGTTATGCAAACTCTCTCATTAACCCTTTTATATATGCCTTCTTCAATCGAGACCTAAGGACAACTTACCGCAATCTCCTGCAATGCAGATATAGGAATATCAACCGGAAACTATCAGCTGCAGGGATGCACGAGGCCCTGAAGCTTGCAGAAAAGCCAGAATTTGTTCTGTAAGGTCACTCATCCTTTACTATGATAATTTATTGTTTTATCACGTTAGCTTTTCCCCCACAGATTTGGAAGAAGAGTTATGAGAAGAACCAGGCTTCTTGAGCACTGTTAATGCAGTCATCAAGAAACTGGAAGGTAGCAAGGTTAATTCCCGTATGGCCCACCAGTGCTAGCGATCCTGGAGAAACAAGAGGGCCATCTAAAGAATGTGGATGTAAGAGGAATAACAAAAAGGGGGAGGGTAAAAGGTGGTGCAGGATGTTTGAGTTGCTAGTGAGGAAAGAGCAAAGTTGGCCTAACCTATTTGTTTGGCCCTTGGCCCCAAACAACTTTTAGTAGGTCTGAATGTTGGATGCATCTTGTACCCTAGAGACCTTTTGCTGCAATAAAGACCTGAGAATGGTGAAAAGTTCAGTATAATTCATTGTTTTCCACTTTGTTGTTATAAAAATAAAACATTTAAGAAGAAGCTGGATCAAAGAACCTCTATTGCTTAGAAATGGTCTTTATTATAAAAAGCCATATATCCATTAAACATTAATTTACTGGATTACCTGGAAATAAACTACTTTGTGAAATTTAATGTTGCCTTTGCACAGCAACTATGGCACTGAAAGAATATGTTACACTTCCAATGTGAATACAAGCGTCCGAGTAAAGTCACATGGACCAACATCTACTGCTGCATACAGTCGTGCAGCACAATTAGCTGCAGTGCTGCTATGCCAGTTACACCAGGTAAAGATCTTGTCCTGTATTTCTAACATTACAAATATGTCTGATTACAGTTCATTTCAGGAGCTGTCTGGTCTTTGTCCATCTTTTCTTTCTTTAATTCTCTTAGCTTTATTAGTTGAGCCCTTCTCTAATCTAGATGGAGTCTCTGATTGTGCTCAAGTCGTTTCTGTTGATGTATGGCTAGTCCTTCTTCCACTTCAGTAGTTAATCTGTTGTCAAATTGAAAGCTCTACCAGCTTCTTGGGATTTCTTTCCTTTTTGAAGTCAGTAAGGAAAAAATAAACATAAGACTTTATGAGGTTCAGAGACATCTGGACTTTATCCTTACAAACTGATTTTGGTTATCACTTTGGCTTAAAATGATTTAAAGCTTTGCTTTGTGTAAGAATCAAGATAATTTACTGTTTCTAGTTGTTTCCCCACCACTGCAGCTCATCCAAGTACGTGATTCTACTTCTCCTGACTTTGGTAACAAAGCTCTTCCCTCAGTGGAGCAGGGTCAAGTATTACAACAATATTTGTATTTAAAATTTAATGATAATGCATTAGTTATATTAATATATTAGTAGTAATGTATTAATATAAAATGCACTGATTATGTAATATATTACTATAATAACCTAACATAATAATAAACTTAGAACAACTCATAAGAACAAGATGCTTTTTCTGGACTGAGTTTGCACTGCACGCCATGTTCCAGAGGAAGCACGAGGATGGATACATGGGTGAACGAAGACTGTTTCAGAGCTCCATCTAATTTTTCAGATGTCAGGACATCAATGAGAAGACATGATGTTCATTACCGCATTGCCTCAGCTGCAAATCACACTTTAGGCTAGCTTCTGTCCCCGCTTTCTCAAATATGAAGCCAAAATGACTTAAATGAAGTCAGCAATGTCAGTTTGGACTAAGGAGTGAGAAGTTTGTGCCAGATCCCGTGTTCAAAGCATACAGGCATCATTGCAAACACTTGAGCTGGCAAATGATAGATAGCCAAGACCTGGATCGATGTGCTGAGCTATGTGTACTGAAAACAAGCTTCAAGCAATTTAGATAGATTTACGCACTAGGATACATAGAGTACGAAGTACATTTTGATCTCATTTTTAGAGAAGGATCATAGTTTTGTAATAGTAAGAGACAGGCTATATCCCAGCTTCAAAAAAGTTTTCTAAAGAAGTTTCAAATTGATTTGGAACAGTCCGATTTCTTTTAAATGTTCCAAAAGTATTATGCGCAGAAGGACAAAAACCAGATTTTGGCCCAGAATATCCAGCAGCTCTGTAGTACAGAGTAGAGCTGATGTTAAGTCAAACATATTTTCCATATTCTGTATGAAATTAATGATGTTTCTGACTTTGTTACCTGTCAAAGTAGCATTTTATTTTTCTTTTTTAGTTCCTAGCATAAGTAAGGAGGTCACAGGTCTTCTGTAACTTTTTTCCCCTGGGAGAGGATATATGGGAGATTATACAAATAAAAGTATCTGTGAAGATTCCAAGTGGGATTATAAAACTCTGAAGCTGATTTCAGAATTCTGGTTGGAAAAGTTTCAGCCATTTTTATTATGCAGGAAAGTCTGAGAAGTTGTTTTTCCTCCAAACAAGATTTTTTTTTTTTAAAATGAAATATATGTCTTATGAGTCAGAAATTGACATTTGCCCAACTGTCACTAAAAGCAATTGTTTTCCTCAGGGAAAGCATCCTGCAGGAGTCCACCTCCCCTCTGCCATCTGTTTCAGGTAATGAGAGCCCAGGAAAGAACAAGAGTTGTTATGGGCTGCATGTCAATCCTTGAAGTTTTTGGAGATAAACAGCTACCTTTCATCTCTGGATATATTTGGAAAGAAAAAAACAAAAGAAAAAACCAAGTCTCTTCATGCAGCCAAAACAAAACACAGCTATGTGGCAGGTGGAAACTGTTGTTAGATAGAGCTGGGTTTGAGGGAAAAAGTAAAGAAGTTAAGAAGCTTAGAAGAACGTCCCATTATCCAAGCGCATGGGTAACACGGCATTGAGAAAAGAAGAAAACTTTCAGACAGAATTATAACTAAAAGAGGCTTAGGTAAGAAGTGCAGGGAAATAATTGCTTGAGTTTAAGAACAGGATTTTGTAAAAGGTTAATAAATAGAACTACGTGAAAATACTTAACCGGAGCAGTAGTATTTTTTTAAAAATCAGATAATTTACTACTCATCTGACAAAGATGCAACACATCAATGGGTGAAGGAGAAGTCTACACCATCGTGTGTGCAGCCTAGTACGTGCTAGTACCGAACCCTAAAAGAGATTGCAGCCTTGGTCTGTGCGTCCTTTCCCATGTTTCTAGGGGAAAATGAGAGAGGTGAAGCAAATAGATGTGGTTGTGAGAAAAATGGGAATATAAAACCCTCAGAACAAGCCAGAGCATTGGGAGAACAGTGTAACACTAAATGAATAAAGACAGAGAAAGAGAAAGGCGATGTATAGGAAGCAAGACACGGGAACAGTTCTACGTTTCGGACTTGTGATTAGAAAGTTACTTTTTGGGAAAACATGCAAAAATATAGAGGGTACATATCCATGATGTTGAGGATAAAGACACTAAAACATGCTTGCACAATCCCAGTGAAAAGACTGTTGCTACCTCATTGCTTAAAGGGGAGTTCGGCTCTGCAGGTCAGCACTGCTCTAGATTTAGCAAAACCCTATTTTATAAAAAAAAAAATAATAGCAGCACAAAATAAATCTTGAATTTAGGTAAGATCTGTTGCGAGGTAAAAGCAATGAAATCTAAGCCAATCTTTCTTTTTAAGAAACAGCGCCCGCTGTCTAAATCCTCGAACTGTAGTCACGGAAGCATGTGGGCGACGGTGACAGCTAACTCTGTAACCCCACTCCTGGGAGGTTTGGAAGGTTTCAGCTCTCTTATCCTTTCAGTCTGAGATGTGAGAAGTTCCTTGTTACCTACAGAGTGTGAAAGACTTGAAATATCGGACAATCTCAGGTTTTCTACGAAGGTAGCTGTCACTTTGTGTAACATTCGAGTGTTTGAAAGGAAAGGTTGGTGCGGGTCCTTAGGTATGCAGGGCAGCACAGTCTGGAAAACAAGAAAGCCTGGAAAAAGCTCCCCTAGAGAGTAGGTTTGCCCATTAACTACAGTGCAGAACTGGCCTTACCCCAGCTGCATTTTTTTGTTTGGGGAAACTCAACACAGCATTTGTTATTAGCTACAGTACCCACGTGCAGCGTTTCTAATCAGAAAGCTTAGTCTTATTGCCGTACATCCTAGACCATCTTTCTACCAGCCACTACGTCCAAAATTGATTTCTAGTCACTATGTGATTTCTGGGTGCTGATGGTGGCAGAAAAATGGGACCAAATTTGCTTACATTTACTAGGCTGACAAGTTTTTTTGATAATTGTGCTTAGTTCATGCACACATTGCACTTGTGTTTGCTTTCCAGGATCTCACGAGGCTGTTTAGCCCTTTGGCTTGCTCTCTCTTGAGGGGGAATTTACTTCTCCTTATTCAGGGATTGAAGAAGTCACCAAATGCATTTTTAGGTTGGGGCTTTTTTTGCTTTTCTGGTTGGCATTTCTGGGGAAATGTAGCTGGCTATTCTGGCTCAAGGGATGATCACTCAGCTATACCATGCCTAAACACTGGGAAAAACAAGGGAACACTTGGCAAAAACTCTGGGAAACGCTCAGGCAGTGATTTCAGAGTGATTAGTGTAGTCTATTCTAGGAGCTGAGGAACTCAGGAAGCAACTGTGCAGCTGCTGCTAGCATGTAGACCACCTCTTCATCCAGCACAAGCAGCCACTCAGTCAGAGTCTTCAGCTGCAGCCTGAGATCTTCAGGTGTCACCAGAATTATCCAGACGTCAACACAGGGAGGTGCCAGTCACATCATCTTTACTTTATAGCGCGCTCTGTTCACTTCTAAAGTGGTCCTCAAGAGCAGCCACTGAGGCAGCTCCCTCGAAAGAGTTTTAGTCACAGCTGTGACTAGAGATCCTTCCCTGAGCCTACCTCTCAGGACCATAAACACATTTTTACCCAAGATAAACATCAGCTGTGACCAAAATAAAAGCCTAATAGCAAATCTCTGAAAGGGGCATAAAAAAGGATAACCCTTACACAGGTCATTATATGGTATTAGCGATACCCTATCTGTAATTTATCCATAAAGGCAACACTAGCTCTCAAAGGATCCCAGGTGAGGGGGGCCTGGATGGGCCTCCTTTACTTGAAACCATCTTTCCGTAGCACGCCTCATGTCTGTAATACAGCAGCCAGTGTACGGGTTGTACTTTACCAGGAAGTCCCTTCATCCCTTCTAGACTTGTCCTGCTCAGATGCCCCGTATTTATGACATTTTTCCTCAATAACCAGGTCACACAGCAGCTTGCAGTAATGCTTTAGATGAATAGGCTGAGGCTGAACAATTCTCCCTTCTGTAAGCAACGCCCTTGGAACAGAATTTGAGGTAAAGGTTTTGAAAAGAGTTTGGTTTGGTTAGTTTTTACAGCCTTCTCTGCCCGCCCTGCTCCCTTCCCATCTCTCTCTCGTTCTATTGAGTTAATTACCCAGTGTCAAGTGAGTAACTGTTGCTCAGAGGTTCTCAAGTGTCACATCTGACTATATTTCTTCATTGCCATTCCTGCTGACAACTGCGGTTGTAAATGTGCTGCTCGCCTATGGTAAACCACTCTCCCGTGTAGCAGTTAATCTGCAGTAGAACCAGGCAGTAACAACATACAGTATTTCCCCATAGTATTTTTCCTCCCCGTTCAAATAAAAGTGAAGGTTTTGTTGCACTATTAATGCATCGTGGAAAACCGTACTCCCCTTGCTCACTTGGTACTGCTTTCTTGAGGGAGACCGTCTGTGGTAGAAGCCTCATCCCTAACGTTTTCTCCCAGCTCCCGCAGTCAACCAGTGTGTAGGTTTAATATCGTAGCACAGTATTGGCATGTACCAAAGTCCTCTGTTTAGCAAGAGTCTTACTGGGTAAGAAATAGCAGAGTAGTAAAACATATGAATTTATGATAATATCTCATCATTATATGTCTATTGCTTCACACTTCAGTTTCATTAAAAGAAAAGCAACGTTTTTCATGCTCTGTTCAGGTGATTTGCTACCTAACGCCACCTGCAGGAAGATATGTCAAACGGTGTGAAATAAATCTCCTACAATGAGACATGGAGAAGGGAATTATTTATCAAATTAATACTATAAATAATGCAGACAGAATCCGTTCACTCCCCCACCCCTGCTTTATGTCAGGAGAAACGGATTTC
The DNA here is from genome assembly GCA_013401065.1 of Cepphus grylle. Classification (NCBI taxonomy): domain Eukaryota; kingdom Metazoa; phylum Chordata; class Aves; order Charadriiformes; family Alcidae; genus Cepphus; species Cepphus grylle. The sequence continues at coordinate 14,001,281 of VZUD01000103.1, forward strand.
CAGGCAGCCTCTGCTCCAGACACTGGGGTCAGCACAGCATCGTTAAAAGAACATCACTGAGGTAAGTTTTGGGATCGCTGACCAAGATGCTGTAGGTACAGAACTCCGAGGAGCTCTGAAACAATGCCATTTGTCCTGTTGCTTTCCTCTAGCTATCCACTTAGCTTTCTGCATGATTTTTCTTATCTTTCAGGAAAAACTATTCAAAGTATAATATTCTCAGAAAACATGCAAGATCAATGTATCATTAAATCTGGTTCACAGTTTGCTTAAAAACCAGTTCTTGTCCTTTAAAACAATATTTCTCAGCAAGACACAGGGAGAGGGAAGAGAGAAAATTCAGAGACATGGGGAATAGTCTTAGTGTGCAGAATTATTAATATCCCGAACAGAAGACACTCAACCCCTTATTTCAAAGGGTGAGGAGGTAGGAATTATGAGAATTGGATTTTTCTTCCCCTTTTTTTTTTTTAAGAGGAAGGCTCAAGTAAATAAATAAAAAAACAGCCTAAGAAACACCACATTAGAAGAGCAATCTTTGCAACCTTCAAGACATACAAACTTATATCCATTTATTGATTTTAATCTCTTAAGTAGTTATTGCCACCAAAGGGTGGGTTCAGCATGAGTTTGACATGAATTAACACTGTTTTCTCTACCCGTTTTCCAAACATTTTGCCGAATAGGCCTGTCATTCCTCACACTCACTATTCTGGCACCCCTTTCAGTTGCCCTGCTGCGTTGCCAAACCCCTTCTCATGTAGCAATATTTCCAATAGGGCAGAATGGCTTCTACTTGCTGCTAACTGAAGGATGCTTATGATTCCCCAGATTGATTTTTCTCCATTGCAAGCAAAAAAAAAAAACCCAACAAACCCACTGAGATATTGTATTTTCTTAAATATATTTAATATATGGTTATTGTAGGGGATAATATTTTGATGATTTGTAACTTTGTGACTTCACTGATTCAAATTATTATTTCTGTCATTTGTGATCTTTCATGTAGAACTAGTCAAGTTACTTCATCAAACAAATACATACAGATGCATCAAAGTTTCCAGAAGAGACGAATGCATTTTTATAAACCAACATACCAGACTGAATAAATATTTTCCTTTTAGTTTTATATCTACTTAGTCAAAAACAACAATATTTCATTAATTCAGTAGTTGTGTGGTCTTACTAGTTCCAGAAAATTGTGTTTACAGTATACTTATTTTTACTTTCTGCGAGAGAAGAAAAAGAAAGCCAGTGTAGTGTACTTGGTTCAGCCCTTCTAGAGAACCTATGTTTTAAAGCATGGAAAAATATAGCAGAATGCATCTGGATAAACTCACTGATGTCTCAGAAAACTTTGCATCTTTGACCAATCTAACCAGGATTTCAGAAGGTCTGTGATAAAATCTCAGAGATTCTTCTGTCAAATCTACCATCCTGAAGATGGTTGCAAGGAAAAGACAAAATTACACAAATTAAATGAACATTTACTTCCCAACAATAGTTGTGAAAGCAGAACAATCACACCCAGTAAGTAAAACCGGTCCTGGTATTCTTGTAATCTTAAACAACACAATGAGAAAATATTACATCTGCTTCATAGAAATACAGAAATTAATATCTTAATGGTATGTGTGTTTCCGAACTGAGTAAGACCTACTTACCAACAATTTTAGACTATTTACCTTGCATATTTAATTAATGGAGACTTTCACTAAGGAATGCTGGAGCAAGTGGCTGTGCGTACTGGTGTAATTCAATGATTTCCGTAGGGAGGCTGGAACGAGACGAAGGATTACTTCGCTGCATGCTGTAGCCAGGCAGAACTGGAGCTAGGGTGCCTTTCCTTGTGATCTCACACCTGTTTCTCTTAGAACATTGCAGCCTGGTTACTGTAGAGGATTAGTTCTTCCCTTCACCAAACTTGAGAAGAGACAGGAATTTGCCCTAATTAGAGTGATGGTGTTATAGGTAGGATAAAATACAATGTCGTTGCAGCTAAGGCGCATATTCTGTGCAAAGTCTTTGCAGTAATTATTTGTCTATAGGTGATTTTGTGAAATTGAGGGAGAAGTCTTCATTATTGCTCTGGCTCCTTTCTCCCTCTCTTGCATGTGTGAGGTCTCCTTGAGCAGTGGCACACACGTAGGCTTGTGCTGCCACCGGAGGCTGGAAGGCTGGGCCAGATGGGGGGCTCTCAGTAAAACCAGCTACATTTTCTGTATTCATTTTGGGTTTCTGCCACTGAATTGTGTAAAACAGACTAGGAACTTCCTCGGTTCTCACAGCAACCCAAAAAAGGACTTGACAACCACCAGAACCCTCCACTTTCCCCTAGCTTCCCCCTTTGTACACATCCTCTGAGAATTATCTCGTTAGGCATGATCTAATTGCCTCTTAAGAAATGTTTCCATTTATTTCAGTGGTATCTGGATCAGGACTTTTAGTTGCTTCAGGACATTTCTCATCTAATTAATCCACTTTTTTTAAAAAACAGGAGAAGTTCTGATTTCTCCAGGGAAAAAGAGTCATGAACAAATGTGCATCAAAGCAGCCAGAAAAAGCCAAGCCAGAACTGGAAGAAGAAAAATGAAGGGTTGGCTTCTGAACAACCGGATAGATTTATGAAATGTTCTTCATCTTCTTTTGATGGGAATGTGCTAAAAATACTCAATGAGCTCAATACATTACATTAAATACATTTCTATTGGAAGCAGTCACATCTTGTTTGTTACGGAGAAAAGTGCTGCTATATACAAATGAAAATAGTTTTCTGCCTGAGAAAGCAAAATCATTTCAGCAATAAGAGTTTGGCACACGGGGTGAGGAAAAAAAAATGCAACTAAAACTCAAAGATGAAGCACTGTACAGGTTTCCACCACTTTAAACAATGTAGAAGAGCATTCATTTGCATTTACCATGCTTGTGGATCGTAACGTTGGCATTAATATTCAGGGATCGTCGGTGATACCGAATGTATTTTGTTGTACTACAAAAAGAGGGTTTCAAGTAAATGTTGGCTCTGTGTGTGCTGTCAGGGCTTGTGTTAAAGACATGCTATGCACCTGGAATGGGATGGAGAAAGGCAACAATAAAAGACTGATTTTTGTAAAAGCGTTCTGTCGTACTAAGTAAGCGGCTGTTTGCTTGTTAACATACACACAGTTTGTTCTCCTTAACCTTTTAAAAAAGTTGCCTCCAGTTACACTCTGACAAAAGTTAAGGGACAGAATTATAACGCACACGTATTACACCACAGTTAATTTACTAATAGATTGCTTTGCTTTAACGTAATTTTCATCCTCTGCCAATTTATAAAAATCATTTTTCTCTCATTTTCACTCAAATAACTACAAAAGGCTGGAGAATTTCCATAGCACTTTGATTTTTATCTTACCAGCTAGCCAGACTAGACTAGTATTACAACATCTGTTATTTTTTAAAAAATGTGTTTAAGAAGTGTTGTTTCTGCCAATGTTTGGTTATAATTAAAATAAACCCCTTTGACTTGACAAAAAATAAATAGGCAAATGTTAATGACCATTTGTCCCAGGGAAAATTGATTCAAGTGTAAGTGTTCATTCCTTAGGTATGCATTTGAACATTATTTTTTTTTTTTGAGCTTCTTGTATTCATTTCCCCTCAGAGTTTCTAAACTGTGTGGTTACACAATCCACAATGCAGCTGGATATGCCATTCCTAAAGGCTATCTTCTTTAAAGGTACATCTTGATGAGCACTTGCCTTATTTCCATAGCCACATGATTTGTGATAATTTAGTCTCCTACTTGCAGTTTAACCAAAACGCTGCTGGTAAATCATCCACTACACGTGCCGTTACAGCTTTGATTTCCGCTGTTTAAATTGCTATACAAGTTCACGATAGTTACCTAAATAAGGAGCCAGGTATACCAGCACAAGGCAGTTCATCGCTTATCAGCAAGAGAGAAAGATGGAATGCAAATCAGTCCATGCTAAGCCTATGTAAAACCTAGGACAGAGAGCCTAAGTCATCTTCTGCTCATTATCCTGACACCCTAAGCTCGCTCCTGTCGTTACACCAGAGAGCAGCGGAGTAGCACATCTTCATTGTACGAGGTCAGCAAGACTCTTTTCAGTACTTCACCGATAAAACTAATCACTGTGAATTCTGCATTTGAAACAACAAGAGTCCCATAATTTGCTTTATTTCCCAAAGAGAATGACACAGGTTACTTTTTTACTTGGTTAGCTTTGAGTATTTAATGTGAAATGGGACAGTTATTGTCAGTGGACCAGTTCCGATTGAATTACATGAGAATATGTTCAGAGAAACTTGGCTGAAGTCAAATTACACTGGCAAATAATAGTATAACCAGACCCAGTGAGAAAGGGAGGTGCTAAATATAACAGTAAAAAACCCCAGTCTCTTTCTTCTTTTAAAAAACTGCAAACCTTAAAATAAAGGGCAGTGGTCATACTCTGAAACTCATTTTTAAGCTTTACGGTCTCTCTTGCATGTCCATTTCAACAAAGGCAATGAAACAATTTTACTTAGATGAATTAGACGGCCCCTTCCCGTGTTCACGATGTTGTGTCAAAACCTTAACTTCAAGAGAAATGGAAAAATTACACATCATATGAATAATTTAAATGATTGAAAAACCCAACAAATAAAAAACCCCTCCTACCTGTCATAACTGTTTTACAAAATTCATGTGTTTTTTTAATGCTGTTATTTTAAGGTTAAGCAAAAATTTATGTTTTAGGAGAAATATAATAGAGGGCAAAAGAGTCAGAAAGAGCTTTTAGCTGTTAGGGATCTACAATTCTAGATAGATAAGCGTATACATATATATATATACACACACACACACACACACATATATATATATATATATAGTTGCAGTTCTGCCTGATTTTTTCATCAGCAGTTTTTCATCCAGGAGCTTTCAGACATGTAAACACCACAAAGAACACTGGGAACTACAGAACACTGACACTTTGTCAGGCAAGATGAAGCTCATTTTTTTTCCCTACTGTAACTGTCAGGTCTGTCACCTGCCTCAAAGCAACGCACAAACCCACGCAGCAGCTAGAAGAGTCACTCAAGCCTAAGTACATATTCAAGACGAGCAAATAACGCATACAATATTTTAGAGGATTACAAAAAAGTAGGGCTGATCAAAAGAAGTCAAGAGATTAGATGGCCCGCTGGGATAACGAGTTGAGCTTTCAGTAGTTTCTGTAGCCAGTAGTACAGAACCAGCACATGGACCTGCCTTACACGGAGATAATCCAGGTCCCCGGGCTGTAGACAGAAGTCCAGCAGAGCGAATAATGCCGGAAACAAGGCTCAGATTTGCAGCTTGGATCTACAGAAGACGGCCTTCTAGCTCAGTCACCAAACCTGTGCTGGGGTGTGACAGCAACACTGCATATTCATAGGGCTGCCTTACACTAGCTATTACAATATTCGTCAATTTTAATAAATAAAATGAATTTCCCAGAAGTTTTGCAAACCCCTTGATCTTTCACTATGAGCCCCAGCCTGTCTTGTCCTCCATAGGTGCTCTCGGGGTCAACAGTTAGCCGAGATATTTGGTGGATCAGCCTGCTACACCCTGATTATATATCTCCTGTCCTTCCCTTATCGCCTGTTTTTTGTCCAGATTCATCTGTGCTTTACAAAATTAAAGCCTTTTCTTAGCTGCTCCCTTGATTTTAGTTTAAAGTTCTTGTTAAATTAGCTAGCTTTATTCCTGTGACAAAGTGATAAATTTGTTTCAGACCTGAGTGGAAAATAAACACAATGATAACAAAAGAAAGTCTTTCTTCCTATTATAAAATGCACTGTTGAAAAAGTTACGTGAAAGCAAGAAAATAGATATCTATGTATGATGTGAAAAGTCAGATGCTCTTGATAATTTTAATACATAAAAATGAATTTTATATATTATTTCTGTCAGCCAAGACTTTTAATATTCAAAAGTCACCAGAGGACTGAGCTGGAACTCTCTATATTTTAAGTCATGTATTTTCCCCTGAGATGCAGTAAAATATAAAGACAGTTAAGGTAAGAGACTATTTCCCACAAATAGCTTACCAAGAAACACAAATGCAAGGAAACTAAGCTCTTCAAACTGTAAGTGGCCTATGCGGAAAGTGTCGAATGTCGTTGGTTGTAATATGAGTCTTATCCGGAAAAGAAAAAAAAAAAAAAGAAAAAGACTTGCTGCCACTTGCATTGCAGACTAGCAGACTAATTTAGTAGAAAAGGAAATAGGGTTCTTCTGTATTAGGTACTGAGTTATATTATGCTTTTAAAATGTATAAGCCCAGAGGGATATTAAAATGTTAATTTGGATAGTATTTAAAAGGTAATTACTTTTGTACAATAAAATAAGAAGTCTACTGAATACTAATCCCTGTGTTATGTGCTTTCTTTGAACTAATGCTACAGAAAATAGAGAATCCATTTACCTGATTTTAATTTAGATTCATGGAAGACATTCCCATCTACAAAAAATGTCTGATTTTTTTTTTTTTTTAGCTTGACTCATTTAAAATCCTGTATCAAAATTGACGTGAAAGAAAGGTACGTACACCTGTTGGTTAGCACTGAACTGAAAGAACGAGACAGGAAATTTTAACGACCCTGCTGATGAAAGGGCGGTTTGGTTTGTTCAGCACGAGCACTGCTACAAAGAACTGGCGCAGGCCCGACTAATCAGCTCGAGGCTGGTCTCTCCTCAGTAAAAGCTGATTTCATCTATTCAGGCCTTTTAAGGGAAGGGCAAACACTCAAAGGTTTTCATTCCAGAAGAGGACTGCTCAGACCAGAAAGGATATTTCATCCAATTTATTGAATAACACAATCCAAATATGGATTTGGTTTTACTTCTAGTTCTATTTAAATGAGTCATATAACATATTGTCTAGGAAATCCTCTGACGTTAGTCTTGTTTTTTTAAAAAAATCCAAAGACCTTGGCGAGTGTAGTCAAAATTATTTTCATTTATAAACAAATAATTTAATAATGTTTGTATCTTTCTTTCTCACTCATTTTATCTGTTTCCTTTGGGGGGGTGCATATATGAATACTGTATAGTTTTGTTCTTTTCCTTCAAGCATCTTTCCCCATAATTTGCAGATCACTTTCAGAGTTCTTACTGATAGTGACAGTTCAAAGGCCACAGGCTAGGAAACATCGATCCGCAGCCTCTCAGCCCAAGCCTGCTTTAGATAAACCAGACCTTTAGAGTATGTACTTGACTTCCACGTTATGCCTCTGATGGCCTATTCAATGCAGAGAGGGCATCCATCTTGGGACATCTGCAGAAAACAATATTCAGACATTTTATAATATCATTTTCTAATATGTTTTGTTTATGCATACGTTTTCTTCCTTTTTCCTCTGTTGCATCAATGCTTATTTCTTTAGCCAACATCATCTCCTACAGTTGACTACCTATCTAAATTCTTCTGTTAAAAATGCCGTATATCTAAGTTCGGTATTTACCCAAATAAGCAGAGATGATTTCCAGCTGAATCAAAAGAAACCAATAAATGAGACAGCCACATATGATGATTTCATTACTTTCTTCAGCATATCATAAAAGAGATTCTTATAAGACAGAATATTTTGAAACTACTCTCAAAAAAACAGTTCTGTGTGTAACCGTTCGAGTCCTTCTGTGCAAACTGCATACCTTATGGTTTCAATTACCAGATGCAGAAAAGATGAAAGACACAAACAGCAACACAAACCATGACGGGAAATCACATCAGAGAAAAGCCAGTGAAAGAAGTATTTGAGACAGTAAACGTATACATGCAGTCCTCTAGAACAAATACGAACCAAACAAGCAGGCTATACCTGTGTTCTCAGCCTAGGGTTGCTTCCCAGTGCCTGAATCCCGGTGTACCTCCAGGGTGCATACCACAAGTCTTCATAGAAATCATAGAATCATTTAGGTTGGAAGAGACCCTTGGGATCATCCAGTCCAACCATCAACCACACTCCACAAAGTTCTCCCTTACACCGTATCCCCTAACACCACATCTAAACGAGTCTTAAACACATTCAGGGATGGTGACTCCACCACCTCCCTGGGCAGCCTATTCCAGTGTCTAACCACTCTTTCTGTGGAGAATTTTTTCCTAATGTCCAGCCTAAACCTACCCTGTTGCAGCTTTAACCCATTCCCTCTTGTTCAGTGTGTGTTTCCTCCCCAGCACTGTCCCCACTGCTGTGTCCATGGGGAGGGGAGCAGGCGCATGGGCACTGAGAGAGCTGGGGCATACACCAACACATCTCCTGCTTTGGTCAGCTCTGGAGCACACCACAGGGGATGCTTGTCCCCAGAGCACAAATTGCCGAGGAACAAGAGCTCAGCAAGGCCCACAGACCCACTCCCAAAGTCAGGCCACCAAACACCTTCCCAGGGCACACCAGGTCACAATTAACCCTCTCTTCTTGGAGAAGTGTCCCCTGTGAAAGGTCTCATCCAACTCCCTCTGAGGAGGTAGTTGGTGGGAATGGAGCAGAGCCAAAAAGCCTCACCTTTCCAGTTCCCATCTTTCTGAGTCTAGCTATCATTTCACTGAATGGAAAGGAATCTTTGTGCTATCCCAGTTCTTAATTTATTCTTGCCAAACTAGACATCTATTAACTTTTACTTAATTTTTAGCAAGAACATGAAGCCCTTCTTAAACAATTTCTGATGAAGTTACAGCCAGGGCAGATGAACTGAGTAAGCTTCTTTCACATAGTGAAACTTAGGTTGATCTATGCATAAAAGGAGAAATGCCAAGAATCTCTCTGCTCTCCTAGGCCATTTACATATGCTCACTCTATATTCATTAGTTTGACATTTACTGCTCTTATTCTGTCAGCAGAACGCTGATTTGATTTTCACTCTTACTATTACAATGTCACGGGTATAATACCACCATGAATGGTGCAGTGGATTTACAGACTGAATAAAATATGATTTCTGAAGAGTAATTACTGGTAGGAAATTAAAATTTAATAACAACTTACAACTGAATAGCAATTAACTAAATAAAATAATTTTATTCATTATCATGTTTTATAGATGAATCATTGGATAAAAATGCCCAACTACAAGCTTATTTCTCATCTAAAACGCTATGAAGATTAAGATATGGAGAGTGATCTGTTTATTGAAAAGGGCAGCAAGGGCAAGAAGAAGGCAAAGAGAAAAAGAGTAGAAAAGCTGCCGCCCGTTTCAAATCACTAAGACCTCCCACACTGGAATAGCTGGCTTTCAAATTTGAGTGTGATAACAAAGTGAAACCAAGCTCTAATTTTGCCATGCATATTGACCAAATGGTAATTTTTTAACAAGAATACAGTATCTCTAATAAAAACTTACCCTAAAGGGGTTTTGTGGGACTGAATGAAATATTTCTAGAATTGTGATCCCCAAAACCCCCCAGTTAGCTGCCACCGCAGCACGGACGTCTCTAAACAGCCACTTTTCTGTTGGACTGAAAGCTCCTGCAAGGTACAGGGGTTTGCTCCTGAGCCAGAGGAATGCGGCGCCAGAGCCAGCCCATACGAACAGGAGCTCCTCTGCCCAAGATGCCAACCCAACGAGCACAGACTGAGCACCCACCAGAACACCAGAGCTCTACACGTCACAGATCCAGTTGCCTCCTTTTAGAGACAGTTGTGACAGTGCTAGTATCTATGTTTCTTATAAAATGGTCAGAGCACGCACTTATTACATGGAAAATCTGGCATCAAGGCTCACATCAAATCCACACCGTCCTTACTCCCAGAGTGTTCCAGCCAGCAGGCTATTCAGAGCGACAGGAGCATCATCTGTCCCTTCTAGCGAAGGCCCTTTGCAGAGAACAACTCAATGTTAATTGGACCAAAATGGAACTGAGGGGGACATGACTCCGTAGCCTAGTACTTAAGATGTTAATTCACATTTAAGGAGTTTTTGAGGTGGACGTATTGTAAAAGTACAGACAAAGATGTGAATAAAATTTTGCAACCAGAAACCAGGATTCAAGTTTACCATTTCCCAGATGCCATGGTTCGACACGGTCTCCCACAGCATCCTCATAGGGAAGCTTAGGAAGTGTGGGTTAGATGAATGGA
>VZUD01000103.1:14012325-14080464 GCA_013401065.1 Cepphus grylle
ACCCTGCTGTGGCAGGGGGGTTGGACTAGATGATCTCCAGAGGTCCCTTCCAACCCTACAATTCTATAAGTCTGTGATTCTATGAGCTTCATCACCCCATCCTACAGAATCAAGCCTCTAGAGATTCTGTTTGTCCCACAGACCTCAAATGTTTTTCCCTATAAAAGAGCGTTACGTCAATAGCTGAAAGGGAAACCACTCCACCACCAAGTCAGAAGAACTTGGTAGTTTGGTGCTTCATTGAGAGACAGCTGAAGATCAGCTCTCCTAGGGTAAGAGTCACTGTCCATAGCGAGTATTATAAACACTAACTTTTTTTTATATAAAATGCCCATGCCCACAATACAATTGCCATTTCAGTGAAAATAGAGAGTTCCACCGAGATCTTTGAAAGAAAAGAACATAGATGCCTGTCTCTTAGAATGAACCCAAAACATAGCAGGCATATCCCAGTTCCAGGAAGCAGTTTCAAGTATAACGCAGGGTATTATATTGACTAGTTGAAAGAAGCTTTATTGCTCTCAGATCCCACTCAGAGGCTCACAGTCCCTTCTCAGACACCGCAGAAGAAGCCTATATGCCTAACATAGGCAATGGCGTTTCATTTTGGGCATCAGGCACCTAAGAAGTTAAGCCCTACGTTGGATTTGATACAATTATTTTCAAAGTATGCTGGCACAAACACGCGGATGAAGTCATGGATATCATATTACCAGCTTTAATTAACTAAAAGAAAACATATACTCTTCTCTCTGAGGATCGACTAAGATGTAATGAAAATTATTAAGTTCATAGAGCCACTGTGCAGCTAGCACAGGAATAGAAGTGTTATTTTACAGTGAATGATTACATTCATTAATATAGCTTACCAGAGAGTGACTTAAACCTTCATTTGCAACTTTTCATTTCTGTGTATTTGAAGACATGTTTCCATTAGCAACAGCAGTAATTCCTTTGCTATGATACATTTTGGAGTTACGGTAAATATGAAAAATCCCTAATGCTACTAGTAATTTGCATATAGATAGTGAACTTCTGTAAGATGAAAACCAAAATCAACCAGTATGTTTGTTGAATTCATTTATCTAAAGCCTTTAATTCTATGTTCATCTTGCTGCTTGAATTACTAGTTCATACTTACTTTTCAAAGGCTTTAATGCTATACGTCCAATAGCTCTTCATATAAAGTACCCCTAGATACAAAAGTTTTGATACATTATGCATATTTTGATCCATTATGGATTATTCACTTAAAAAATGAGAAAATTAATTTGTTCAAAATCATGCTGAGATAATCAGCAGCTATTTGTTGCTACACACGTTACTCTGCATCTCAGAGTATGCCAACAGATGATAATAAATACCTTTCCTCATAAAATTTCATCCTATATGGATGCATTTATTCCCCTCGGAAAATTGACTATATCTTGAAAAGGCATTCACAACATTTCTCAACGTGGCTTTGCAGGGTTATTTCCTAACCCTATAAAATATTGATGTTTCTTATCAAAGTCTCCTTCTATCTTTTAGGACTCTCCTAGAAACCCTTTATCCAAGTTTGCTACTGTGCTTTACTTCTAAGTTCACCTTACACACCCAAGGCCCTTTTTTCCAAGTCAGCCCAAAAACCCAGTCCAGCCTTGCCACAAGGCTGTTCTCCAATTTACAAATCCACTCTCAAAATGCAAAAGTGAAGTTGCCTCACATCTAAGCGTTGGCTGAAACTTCACAAGACTTTAATACAAAAGCACTGATATTTTGCCCACTAATGAAACACTGAACAGGTGCTATGAATATGCATTAAGCACATCCTGAAAAATGTAACTTATCAGGAAGGCTTCAAATCAGAAGGACTTATTCAGCCATTACGATAATCCTGATGTGATATTACTTGCTTCAGTGATGCCTTATGAAGAACGTTCTGCGTCCTAACACAGCATTTGGAACTCAGAAATTGGGCAACCTCTGTTATCCCTGATTTCTAGCTAGCCACAAAAGTTTCACTGGCAAAAGTATTCTCACAGAGCATAAGTGAAGCTAACAAAATACCTGCTGCATATCATGTAGTAATATTGTGCATAGCATAAGCTTGGATTTGGCAGTGTAATCTTAGGTAACAGCTCCAAAAATGTCAAAATACAATATTGAACACTTTACAATTGACAGCAACTTTTACAATGTGCAGCCTCTTATTCTTCTGCCCCAATATGACTTTTCTGGGTGCAAGATCTTCAGACTGTTAAGTATAAGAGCTTTTATATCAAAGCAAGTTTTAAAATGTTATTCAAAATTATTCTGTTGCCACAGAGGAACACTATAGCCTTTAAAATGCTCCCTTTAGAACTGTCTCAGATAATTGACGGTGTGAAAGAACATTGTTTAGTTTGTAAAATTCTCACTTAGAAGAGGTTGCAAATAGATTGAGTTTTCTCCATTTCCACAAATTGGGCTACCTAATTTGATGGTTAAACAGTGCAGCAGGTTGCAAAACGCATACCTGGAACAAAAAGAACCTGAATAAGCTCCAAAAAGTTATTTCTCTTTATCTGCTGTAGTTTCATAAACTGCAACTCACACAGATACACCTTTTTCCATTTAAGACTTCAAACTCTTATCTGGAAGTTACAGTCTGCAGAGTCGAAACTGTGGTTCAGTGAACAAAGTAGTAGAAAAGACTGACTAGTTCTGATAAAACATAGAGAGAGATTACACCTTCATTTGAGAAAAAGGTCCTGAGATTACTTGGGATACAAAGTCATACAGGCATCTCTGTTCTCCAGCTGACATTTGATAGATATTTACATCTTTTTAATTGGTAGTACAGAGTTGTACTTCTTGGCTAGCAAAGGCTCTGAAAGAAACTGGAGCACATCAAGCCTTTGCAGACTGTAGCAGAAACAAACAGCCGTGTCTTTTGCTGGTGCCATCCCAACACCTCTGCTGCTGGCTGATTGGAATGCAAGAGGAGCCACGAAGCAATCTGGTTCCAGTCACTGCTTATTAGAAGATGTAGAATTCGTTTCCATGCTCTCATAGGAAGAGATAACAGAACACGAGGGGTTTTTTTCATGATGGATGTTTTTTCAGCACATAATTATCTCAAGATGATAGGCCAATGATTGGTAAAATACGGTATGGGTTGCACACTTGAATCTGGGTGCAAACTCTCTGCATTCTGTACACCGTTAGCAGCCATTAGGTACGTTCTAGTTTATGCTGGCTATGAAAGGTCACAAAGGACCAAACTACAGAAATGTGTCTTCTCCTGCATTTCCTTTTATCTGCCATGATGTTGACTCAGCACGAAAAGGTTATACTTTTGGAAGTTCACCTTCTTTTAAAATTATTCTAAATGTTGGCAGTTAAACCAAACCTTTAGTGATTGTGCAATACTGTTAAACCAAAATTCTTAAATCATTTATGATTTAATCTAGTAAGCAAAAAATCTTTGTTCAAAAGATCAGTTTTAGTCTTTGCATTTGTACTTTTTGCTGTTTTTCTAAAGGAATAATTTAGTCTCATGAATTAGAAATTATTGACATGTTCTGATTTGCAGACAAATATCACCTTCACTTTGAACTTGATACTTGCCCTTTGCTGACCAAAAGGATCCGATATTCAAGAAGTTATACAGCTTAATGTACGTGTATTCAGAATCTTAAAATTTAAGTTTTGTAACAGGTGAATGACATTTCTAGTTAAAGATTAACAGATCAAAGCTGTTTTAACTGATGTTATATGTCAAACTGTTTAGAATGGGAACTGAAATTTAATGAATTTGAAGAAAAACACCATTTTATAATTGATTCGTTATGTAACACAAAGGGGAAAAGATTATAAGTGTTTTGCACTTCAAAAGCTAACTGATTTATTAACCTGTGGTATTAAGATCTGTATTTAATGAGCTGAAGTAATGGGTTCCTGGTCCCTCTGTCCTTCAGTGTTTTAGAACTCACTACTAACAATTAATTGCACGCTTTATCCATGGAGTCAAAGAGGAAAATAAACTTTCCTGGTTTTGCAGTGAATTAAACTGAGAAAACTCAAACCAATACATTTTGTCTGAGACCATATTTACCAAAAGCTGGCCTGGCAGTTAAAAGCACTGTGGTGCCAGATTTGTAGTTTGAGGCTTTGATTAACTCAATAATTTGGCCTTCTGTAGTGCAAAGTGGCAGTAAACGTATACCACAGGCTGTCACTGGTAAAACGGTAGTTTCTTTAATTTTAAAGGAATGTTCTTACCTGATACCATAGGTTTCAGGCAAAGGATTTGCTTCATCATCATCCTTTTGTTTCAAGCATTATTTAGGACATAACAGTATCAGAACAAGCTCTTCATAGCCTATTGAGGCTGACAGATTGTCTTACTTTTTTGCCATGTGGCTACCATAAATAACACACACCCCCCCCCCCGCCCCCTTGTTGTTACCTGTTTAACTGAGCCATGTTATATATTGCAAAGGAAGCAGCAGTATGTGAATGAGGGCTATGTTAAATCTAAACTCAGTTGTCTGCATGAAACATCCCCTGGGAAAGCTGGAAGCAAAAAACCTCCACATTTGTAATACCAAGAAAAATCTGGCCTTTGTACATAAATCAGTAGAACTCAGAAAATTCAGAGATAAATCACAAACCACCTTGGTATTCTCTGCCGTTATTAAAAGTAAAATGCTGAGCCATATAGACTGATAAGACTGGAACAAGGCTATGTTCCAGAGATTTCTGCGCTCCTGGAACAAATTAAGAATGCTGTGGCCTTACGCTTAAGCTTTCTAACTTATGTCAGCAATAAAGTGGGATCTTCAGTGTAGGTATGTAATAATAGCACAAACTACTTTGAGGGATGACACCAAATTGAATTTTCTACAAGCTACTTAATTATTCCCTTTGGGAATGAATGGCATTCTGGAAAAACAACTTTTGAAAGGATTACTTTGCTAACACATTCATTTGTTGTTTTCTTAACTCCACTGTGGTTTATACCACATTATGGAACTATTTTTCAATGAAGTGTAATTATTTGTGATTTGTTACCGAAGATGCGGGAAGTAATATTAATAACTGGTACTTAAATTCCCAGTCAGTGTAGATAATTTAACATCTACAGGTTAATTATCAACCCCGTTGCATCTCCAAGTGTAATTATTAAGTCTTTTTTCTTACAGTCATCAAAACTGTAATTACATCAAATGCTTTTCTAGCACAGTATCACACAACAAAATGCTCATTCATCTTCTCTCGTTTTGAGATTGTCATGTCTTTGGCTCTCAGTACTTCAGCTTAGCACACTCTTGGGCTTTTTGTGCTGATGATCTCAGACTGAAATTCCACCGTCAGCCCAAGTGCAACACCTTCTGACTGGCTAGATGCGCAGAAGCAGTCAGAACGGGAAAAGCAAGTACAGACAGAGACTGCAAACACTAAATACACCAAATAGTTTGCAGAAAAGCTTTTCTTTATGAGAGTCTGGGTGAAATCACAGAATGGTTTGGGTTGGAAGAGACCTTAAAGATCATCTAAGTTCCAACCCCCCTGCCATGGGCAGGGACACCTCCCACTAGACCAGGTTGCTCAAAGCCTCATCCAGCCTGGCTTTTAACACTTCCAGGGATGGGGCATTGACAACTTCTCTGGGCAACCTGTTCCAGTGTCTCACCACCCTCCCAGGAGAGAATTTCTTCCTAATATTCAATCTAAATCTGGCCTCTTTCAGCATGAAACCGTTACCCCTCGTGCTATCTTTACACCCCCTGATAAAGAGTCCCTCCTCATCTTTCCTGTAGGCCCTCTTTAGGTACTGGAAGGCTGCCATAAGGTCTCCCTGGAGCCCTCTCTTCTCCAGGTTGAACAACTCAAACTCTCTGAGCCTGTCCTCATAGCAGAGGTGCTCCAGCCCTCGGATCACCTTCGTGGCCCTCCGCGGGATCCATTACAACAGGTCCATGTCCTTCTTGTGCTGAGGACTCCAGAGTTGCATTGCGAAGATGCTCACGATATACAACACCGAGCTGTTAGAACTCGAAGGTGACATTCCTGCATGGCAAGGCACGTGCTAGTGGCACAATAAAACTGCGCCAGCAGATGGCCCAGGCCTGTGCCTCCCCCAGACAGGTCCAGCCTCCGCCTCAGCCAGGCTGGGCAGAGCCCTGTTGCTGCTCGGAGGTTATATGCACATGGACCCGTGTTCACCCAGACACAATCTGAGCAAAACAGATCCATTGGATCCCTTAACTCTCAATGGCTCTTAATAAAATAAGCGACGTCTTGAGTAAAACGGAAGAGAACATGGCATAAACTGAGTATGAAATTCACCTCGTTACTTCATTCAGTTAACGGCACAGACTACAAGGTGTAATAAATCCTTGGATAGGAATGCTATAGGGCCCTACGGATGGCTATATGTACGCTGCAGCTTGTACTTTAAGTACCATATATGATTGATCCATGGGACAAAGTTACTGAGGCTTGAAATTAAAGAATGCGCGCACAGAAGAGTATAACTTATGATGGAAACAAATACAGGCTGAACTAAAAAGAGACCAGACTTAAAAGACAAACATGGCTGAAAAATAGGAGCATACGGTGAAACCAGAGTGGCAAATTCATGATGTAAAAGGTATGAAGATTGATGCAGAGTATCGTGAACCTGGAGATTTAGAGGCAAGAGAAGAACTAAAATAAAATTACAGTCCTTCCCAAAACAGAGACTGCAGGCTTGCCAGGGAACTCTCCTGCCTTTTCTCAGGGCTATTGAATACCTTTAGGTATCAGACATCAAATAAACCTACCTGAAGATGACATGAGATCTGATTACCACGTCAAAAACGGTAAAGTTTAACACCATTATTACAGTCCCTTACACCTGCCACAAAATCTAGGCAACAACAGAACTGATTGTATATTGGATTTTTATCCAATATTGCTGTTAGACTTGATTGAGAGAGGAAGTCTTATGAAATTCTCCTCTCGAGAGGGACTGACATGCAGCACTTTTACATCGTGCAAAGGTCCATACTGCAAAGGTCTGGTGAGGTAGAACTCCAATACTGAGATAACTTAGGTCTGGGAAATTTTTGAATGGATTTATTGCTCTACTTACTGGCTAGTCATCTGAGTGGTATTGTGCACGTGTGTATTTATATATGTGCATATAGATATTAATATATAATATACACACACTCTCTCATATTTAAAAGGCAGGCAAAGAATATTGTTCTGCTTCAGTAAACTATTTAAGCATTCGTTTAATTCCCTCATTAGGGAGCAAAACATATAAGCATGTATTTAATCATGTGTCAGTCTCATTGAAATCAGTAAGACTGAGTGGAGCTCAAGTGGTCTGATGAAACAGAGCTCCAGTTAGGCAAAAACGAGGAAAGAAAGGAGAATTAATATGGTTGTATGTGAGACAACTTCTGTTTGTTTGATATTTTCTTTGAGGATCTTATTTCAAAGGCATAAATAAATATAAAAATATTTGTGTGAGACCATAACTGTGAGGTTTTCTCTGCATTAACACAGCAAAACCCAACTCGGCAGCTATTTCTGACCCAGGAAACCCTTCTGGTATCTAGAATGCCTGTAACGGGGGTATTGATGGGAGAGAGGGTGACCCCCAGTTCATTGGGACACTGTGAGCTTTGATTCTATACCAATAGGTTTTTAGGAAGCAACCGTGAAAAAAAGATTTTTATCTATTTTTGTATATTTAGAGGGCTTATTTTTATCATTTTTAAAAATTCTTTCTTTCTTTCTCTTTTATCTTCTCCCATATATCAGTTAAATCTAGAAAAGCTTCCTTCTGCAGTTTAAACTGTTAAGTTCTTCAGGTTTTTCATGTGACTTGCAGCGTAGCATTCCTGTACATGGTTTAACTGCCAGTTAAATTACTTTTAAAATTAATTTAAACAGAATACTATATTTAAAAAGTGAACTTAATTATATACATGAATCCTAACAGCATGATAATAATAAAGGCGATAGCCTTAAATACTTTGTGGATATTTGAGAATAATGGATGTACAAATAGGAAAATGAAAAGGAAATCATAAAAGCAAAGAAGCCTACACATCATTTAGCTATTTAGACAGGAACAACCACCAAGTGACATAAATTACTTTGCACGGATAGTGCTAACTGTCAGGGTGAGATAGCTATGACTGGGAAACTGATTTTTGCATTTCTCCCAGGAAGGCTTTTCTGTTCAGAAATAACTTCTAACCTAAGTGTCAAGGTGATGCACTACTATCGTCACATTCCTGAAAACATTTCACAACTGGATACATTTGAAGTAAGCTTGCCTGTGCTGAAGTTAAATAGCTTCAGATAAAGAATTTCAGATAAACTACATTTTGTTTGTTTTTGTAAACTACAGCTACAGTCTGCTCTTCTCACAGCAGTCTTAATGATATTTCACCGGTAGATGATTAGTTCAAACAGCCTTTAGATCTTTGAAGTAATGTATATATGTCACAAGTGCAGATTTAGACAAAATTCTTCTGATAATGAAACTAGATTTCGTGAATGATCAGCTCTGGGCGTTTTATGACCCAACTGCATCATTTCAGATGAGGGGGAAAAAAAATAATCTCATCATTGTCATAAATATTTTATAATAATAATCCTGGAATTTCTGAATTGCTCTCTACTCAAATTCATAACTTCAACCATCCCTCTGGATCTGCATTTTTAGGCTTCTTCCAGATTTTGCTGGTTTTCTTTACTTGCGTATCTCAAAAAACTGCACCATCTTTTCTGTCATTCCACCCACATCTGCAAGATCTCAACATAGTGTGCTTAAAGTTACCTTTTTTAATCCTTGCCTCCAGCAACCATTTCCTCTCTATTCAAAACAATGCCACTGAAACAATTTTTGTGGATCCTCTTCACTCCTTCATTTAATCTCTGTGCTGGTTGTCCTTTTAGCCCTGCAAGCCTTCTCGTTGCCCAGCAAGTCCTTTCATCATTTAATCCATCCAAGCAGTAATGGAGTATCCCACTGTGATATTAATCTCTGACATCACCGTGCCACCATCCTTCATCTTTATTAGCCACCCATCGGCTTCACCCCTTGGCTTCTCTCACAGGAACAACTTTATGATTTTTCTTCTGATATTTTTTCTGCCTGGGGAGAGCTCCCTGAACAACATCCTTGACAGTCTCTTGTGCTGAGTTCACCTACACACATTGCAGAGATGAAACCCAGTCATTTACTACTTAACAAGAGGGGGTTGTTATATTGATCTCCTGTGGGAATGTAAGGAGCAGCTTGGAGCACAACCATGAAAAATGCTAGCTGGAAACTATAACTCATTTTCTTCCCCCGGGGACTCTGTGTCCACTTATGAAGAAATAGCTCTGATGGTTAAGAGGTTAGAAGTCTCATGCTAAAACTCTCATTGTGCTGCCTCAATGCAGGAGGTGAACTGGTGGCCTTTAAACTGCAGCAAGTTTATCTTACGTCCTAAGCAACAATATCATGGGATCACAGAACAGCCCAGCTTGCACCCTAGGAAGGCCAGTCGAGCACCAGCAAGGAGGTGGGAAAGCAATTTTAGTGTGACAGAAGAAAATAATTGGAGGAAGAACAAAGCTGTTAATCTTCATTAGCTCATTTTTCATCAATTTGTACTTCTGATTTTCTACCTGAATGAGTCTAATTATATAAGATATCAGTTTCTATTTTCCATAAGTCAGAGTCTTCAGCATGCTAAGTAGACAGCTGAGGGCATGCTCTCCTACATAATCGACACTCATTCTCAAACTGTACTTCTGGGCATAATGTGTTTCCCACTCTAGATTCATCCTATTAATAAAATCCGACATATCTAGGAAACTGTGGATGTTCCCTAAAATACACCAAAATTCCTCATGGGGCCAATCTTTAATCAACATTTGTTAATTACATAAACTACAATATGGGATTCTTGTTATGGAGAATGGAATCTGTAAAATTATAGCATTTGAAATGTAATATAGTAAGTATATTCAATATTATACCAAACACACATTTAATCTTGTAAACATGAGTAATGAGGATTTCTAGCCAGACATTTGACTATTCCCAATGTTTGTAGGAGTGGTACCACCTTGTTCATATATTGAAACATTTTCTCATCCTGCACAGCCCGAAATCTGTGGGGTCTGAATTTGCAACAGCCTTAACAGAAACAGCCCTCGCGCTTAATAAAGCGGCCAGGGAGTGCAAGAGGAAAAGCTGCCATCTGTGTTGTACACAGGCAGTAGCGGAGGACTCATCGTGAGGACACAGGCCTTTACAATTTTCATAGAATAAAACTCAATTTTCTTCTAAAAAAAAATCCAAACTCCAGAAAGCAAATGATAAATGTATATTACTGTTCCACCTGCCATCTGACATATAACTATCACTTTTATGTGTTCTTTGCCCCCAAAAGTCATATAAATGCAACTGTAGATGCTACAGTGTCTGAAGAGACACATTAGCATTCATTAGTAGGAAACAATGAAGAAAGACTACTTTGATGTTTATCTCCTCTAATTGTTATTCAGCTCAGTGAACAGTGACCTTGCAAAGCAGGCTTTAAGTTTGTTATTACAATGTTTAATTAGAATTTAGATTTGAAGTAAGAAATTTAGATATATAGAGAAGTTGCCCAGAATAAAAACTTTATCAGGTATACTAAAACTTAACTCTTGCTTGTGATTATTCTGTGCTATACTAAAGATTTACGCTGAAATGCCAATATTAATGGACAGCACCGGGATACTGACAAGCATAAGTAGAAAAATAAAGCATGTCTTCAATGGATAAGATGCTGAATGGACACAAAGATCTGGAAGAGGACCCAAAAATATATAAATCTAATTCAAAGGGGGAGAAGGAAAAAGTTCTGTAGTCACAGGCTATCAACTAAGGGAAAGATGTATATGTTGTCTTACAAGCCTTTGTGGTTTTTTCCCCTTGTTTTCCCTCAAGATTCCCTTATTAGGGAAATTTGCATTGCTTAGTGCAAAAATGCAGCCAGCTAACAAATTCTCCCTCTTCATTTGGTCCTTCTATATGGGGATAGCAGCAACATCCATTGAATCAACCACCCTTTGAACTCTGCACAGAAATTACTTGTCTAAAAGCAATTTTATCATTTCTCTATATTAAGAGGGTCAATGAACCTTAGAAAGAAGATGGCTGAGCTGACCCAAGAACTTGTTACTGCCCGAGTGAGAGGTTTCCCTCCTGCCTCTCTTGGCCGGAGCCCATCCTGCACCATGGCCGTGGCTCCAGCGCTCGCTGGGGTTTGCTGAGAGTGGCGGAGAGCTGGCCTGGCCCACAAGGGGAGCCTGCGTCCATGTGTGGTTCTCCAGGGGAAGGCAATGGCTCAGAACTGGCTCAGTCATTGAACTGCTTCAGTGCAGGATCCAGCCAGGCCTAGAGCCTTCCTTCCGTCAACAGATTGAGTGGTTGGATCAGCTCACACAACTCTAAAGCAAACGTTTCTACATGGCATTCGTTCTCAGGTTTTTTAATCTGAGTTGCTCTCTCTCTCTCAACTTTATAAAGTGTTATTATCACTGACGAAATGCCTCAAATACCCTCCACCCAAAGTGCTGTAGATGCACACCTCCATCACACATAGCCTGTCCCGGCACCAACAGTCAAACACCTGTGTCCCTCTTCCACCAGGAAGAGCCACTGGGTCTGCTCTCCATTCCAGTTGTTTTGCTGCAGCATACACAGAAAAAAATAATCTAATCTTTCAGAAAGTAGAACTGAAATAAGCCATCACTTTGTCCACCTTGGAGTAAAAACAGGGTGAAAAGAAACTCGACCCTAAACCCGTTGCCTTTGAGTTCCAACAGTTGGAACAAAGGATAATGCAATTTTTCAAGGACAAACTCCATTCTGTGTGCTTTAGCTCTATATTTGTGTTCAGAAATATAGGAATAGTACAAAACCCAAACTGGTGCCTAAGAGAAGGACACAGCATGCTGTCAGTGGTAGGAGAAGAATCTCAGTTTGAACTCAAAGAGATTTTTAACACCAGTGTTAGTCCACTGATTAAACAACCACTTTAAACTGTTCATTCCCGTTACATTCAGTAATGGCACATTTTAAAAATAAAAAGGGTCACACATAAAAAAGTTTAATTGTCTTAAAAAAATCAGTAGTGTTTATTCTTCACAGGTACTTATTTTACAAGAATGGTGCAGTGCCAGAAAAGGTTCTAAATTTCAAAAGGCTGCATTGCTTTCTTTGGCTTTCTGTGAACATTATCACCAAAGGGTGCTTTTCTTCCTAGGGTAAGATTTCAACTTTTTCAATTAAAAGAAAACAAAAGTCCTATTTCCCTGTATTATCTGTATTTTCAGTGATAACAGAATTACTGACTACTGCAAATGGTTATAGACCCAGCATTACTATTTAAACAACCAGCAGCCGTAAATGAACAGAAATTTACACAGGAAAACCAGGCCACAGTTACCAGAGGGTATATTTTTGTCATGCAACCATCGGTTTCTGTTTCTATTATCATTGTAAAAGTCACTAGAAAATATTTGAGGGGCTAAGTATAACAAATTAAACTAGATTTGCTATTTGCATCTTAATTGAGTTCCAGAATGTGATAATCTCATTGGCTCCCCAGCTGAAGAAAGGGATGTCTAGCACATCCCTAACACCACCCAGCTCTGGGCAAAGCACAGCAGAGGAGCCTGTGCTGGTGGCTGCCTCTCCTGGTCCCTGCCACAGGTTGCTTTAGAACCATGAATATATTTTTTTCAATGCACATACAGTTACTTTTTAGGCTTCTGTATGCGTCTGTCTTTCCTGTTCCCAGGGCTCACAGCCCTGTCAGAGCAGGCTTGCATGCCGGACCATGAAATTCCCAGGAGACTTATTTACTGTGGAGCTAATCGCAGCAACAACGAAAACAGGAAAACAACGTTTTATGCGTAGTCCATATGCAGCACATCTAAAATTAATCCAGCAACAAAAAGTACAGATGGGAAGAGTCCAACTGTAGCTATTCTGATGCTGACACAGCTTTCAGAAGAATATCAGGTTTTATTTAAAATCATCCTGGCTCTTTTGATTGGAAAGCACTTTGAGGCACAATCTGACCCTGCTGCAACGTGATTGAAGTGGTTAAACCATGGTATTTCAGTGCAGAACACGTTGCTGGCTTCCATCTGATGAAGGCACACTATTAAGACTGCAAGTACGAAACGTGCTATAGCTTTGACTTTGAAAGCAGAGGAGCACTTCTGTTCCCAACTCATCAATTTTTCTGGTACAGATAAAACAGTTGGGAAATTTGAGACATCCCAAATGCTAGTTCTGTCCTGCTCTGTTCAGCCAACCTTACTGACCCCTGCTTGGGAGATAAAAATTGTGAGTATTTGGGAAAGCCAGTGACGGGGAATTACGTGGCTATCCCTCTCTCTTACATCTGTTTAGATGTAAGAAAGCGTTGATGGTTTGTCAGGTACTCACACCAAGCTTTGACACAATGCTTAGAGCATACGTTTGTTTAGTATCTTGGACTACACTGCAAAGCTAGGATGGAACATACAAAGAAATACAACTAGGGGAGGGGGGAAAAAACCCAGTTGCAAAATCAGTATACTCCTGCAAAAGAAAGGCAAAAATAGAGAGAATTACTGAAGGGAGAAAGTTACAAAGGCAAGAGTAATTAACTTTGCCCTTACTGCTTGCTCCATGTGAGGAAAAAGTAGAGAATACACATAAAAGAAAAGAAAAACAATCACACACTTTACAGCATTCAACAAATTCAACAACACCTTTTTCCTTGCAGCTCCTTCAGAAACCAGGATCAAATATTCTGATGCCCCGAGCTCCTCTCAACACAGAGGACAGACAGCAAACCGCGTATGTCTGTCTAACACCGCTCCACATTAGGTTAGTGCAAACCAGCAGCCTCTCCATCCCCCATCAACCACAGGAGCACAAACAAGCTCCCAATCCCCCCACCTTCTTTCCATAATCTAAATGCAAGGAGAACACAACATGTGTGCTAAGCCTGAGAGGAAGGAATAGGAGCTGTCTTCTGCCTCTTCTCCACCATTCCATGGAGTTGGAATGTTGCTGTGGCACCTCCTGAGTAATGTAGCTAGGTTCCTTATGCTCTTATCCTCGGGATGCCGAGTCTTTATGCAAGTTATGTTTCCGTGCATGTGGTGAGGGAAGCAAGACATGCCTAGGAATGCCTACCGAAGCATTTGTCAGCTACATGGGCCATAAAAAACCCTGAGACACGGGGAAAATAAAATACAACTCCTACGAGACGCTACCTCAGCACACTTTACTTACAGAATCAGAGAACCCTTTTGCTTATACGATAAGCAGCACTGTGTGAAAGAAAAACATCCAGAAAAAAATACAGTAAAAGATATGTTTGAATAGCCAGAATCGCTCCCCACTTACCGGAGGTCCCCTGCATGCCACATAAAGACTCACAACAAAGAAGCTGCAGTTGGTTTCTCTTTTGCTTTCATAGCAGAGAAGAGTATGAAACCAGGCCACTAAAGGGAGTCTACCGCCAGTTCTTGTATTGCTGTGTGTTTAGCCAGGAAATGCTGAACCTGAGAGGAGCCAAGTCATTTGAACTCTACTTGATCTCCCTCATGCTTGGGAAATTCAGATAAAGTCCTATCACTTACACAAGCATAGTGCTTCTGAGTGCGTGCAGTTCTAAATCCCACCTCTATTTGCATACCTATCACTAGACTGAATAATTTGTTAACAATAGCAGTCAAAGTTAATATGAAAAGGATGCAATTGAATAATTTGTTTTCCTTTTGTGCTTCTTTATTATGACTAGTACTCGTGTATACAATGTGATCCACTATATGGCTACGGGCATTGTACACACCTACAATGAGCCACACTTAGATTGAACACGCTTTTTACATGCCGCAGCCTGCTTATCTTAACAGAACTCACGTCTTTGCAGGAAGACCAACTTCAAATGTGGCCTCTAAATTACTCATATTTACAGGATTCACAATGACCTATATTAATATGTTAGAGATAGTCCAGCAGTAAGCAGCTACATTCTTTTTTTTTTTTATGCTCAGCAAAATAAAATTATTCTAACAAAATGACTCACTTTACTATATGTTATTATCTGGGAATTATTCTAAGTGAATAAATGTTGAGGACCTTCATTAATTTACTATTCTGCAATTAGTATGATTTTGTAAAGATTTCTAAGTCATCCCTAGAGTGGTTTGCCCAGGTGATAGTACTTCAACTTTAGCTTCAGGATAAAATCAAGATAAAATATTAAAATTTAAAATCAAGATATAATATAATACAATCAAAATATAATATATAATCAAGATAAAATATTAAAATATTAAAATCAAGATAAAATATTAATGGAACCAAATAGGAGGTAGAAGCTTCAGGAATATCTGAACAAGAAGTAAAAGCCTGCTTAAGAAACTGCCTTCCTACTGTTGTGGACGTGCTCATCACCTTTTTGCCTCCAAAAACAGACTATGGAATGTATCCTACCAAAACATCCTATTTTTAAATGGTTGCAAAAAAAGTTTATCAAGGAAGCTTCTTTGGATGCAAATGTCTTCATTTAAGCAAATAATAAAAAAGAAATCAGATATTCTATTCAAAATGTGCGACCGCTTCTTAGATCAACATTAAACAGCTAAAGTTCTTTAGTAGAGAAGATCTAGCAATTCTACAACTCTAATCTACAATTGCAGCAACTCAAAATGCCTTTAAAGGGACCTTGCCTGTACAGCAAAATAGGAGCAATGTCTATGAAGAAAAAAAAAAAAAGTGTTCAGATATCAGAAGCACCTTTCTTTACTGTTATTGTAATTTAGCATAAGGGTATTTCCAGTTTACGCTTGTCTCCATAGAAGACAAGCATCATAACTATTCTTGAGAGGAATTTAAATTGCCTTAATACAAAATCACATGCAGTATGTAAATAGAGTTTTAACTTGTTCATGTTACTCTATTTAGCTGTTTTCCGGCTATGGAAATGTAGATATGCTTTGTTGCATGTCTGTGTGGAACCAGAAATTGATGGCAAGCATGAGCATGGCTCTGAAGCTCACTATTTAGGGACCTCTTCTAGACAAGGAGTGCTAGTTTGTGGTTTCTGTTCTAGGAATGTTTCATTTAATTTCTAAAAAAGTACTCAAAGAAGGAACTGGAGCCACGGACTCTTCTCTCCAAGGTAAGTGTCTGAAGTGCTGGTCTATAACATTCTGACCCTACCTGACTGCACTTTCAGTCCATTGAATCATTTTCTGCACAAGAAAACAGATGAAAGTGGAGAAGGGAGGTGCTCTCCTCATGACTATGGTATGGCACCTGGTATATTAGCACAGTCTTCCTCTAGGTTGGAAGAAGGGAGTTTAATTGTCTTAGATTTATTAAAGAATTTAATTTCTCTTTCCCATATCTAAGTTCTCTAACTGCCACATTAATGGATTTTGCAATAAGGAGGCAAGAAGGGAGAAGCTATTGCCATATTATTTTGAGAGAAGCCCAATTCTGTCAGTGAACATTAAGGCATTTTCTAAGAATGGTGCACAGAGAGGTTTGCAGTAGCTGAAAACCACACTGTCCACTTAAAACATTTCAAAAATCAAGTTAAGATGTTAATGACTTCAAGGCAAAATTTCTTTTGGGAAGGGCAGGGATGGAGAGTTAGATGAGACAAGGCTGGAATTGCTGTTGATGAATCAAAACACTACGCTAGAAAAGTTTCACTTACTGGGAAGCTTGGAAGCATTAAATTGGCACTCAGAGTCTCCCACTGACATCTCCAGGTCAGCTTTCCATGAAATGCAGTGCCCTTTGCAATATACTAAACTGTCAAATAAGGGCCAACGAACCGGTTTTCCCTAACATTCAGAACTTATCTTTCCAAATTATTAAGTAAATAAATGTGATTAAGCTGCATCTGAGAGACAGCGCAGAGATTCAGGATGCTTTAACAAAAAATTTTTGCTAAAATGTGAGCTCTGCTAAAGCGGAGGTATTATTTTTCTCCTTTCGTCAGCTGTACTGAGCATTTCTGTCAATCCTGCAGTCCTCAGGAGGGACTGGTGGATCTGGCCCTGACATTTTTCTCATTTCTTTTGTATGGCTTTATTGTTACAAGCTCATTTGCAATCAGGAATCAAAGAC
Organism: Cepphus grylle; assembly: GCA_013401065.1. NCBI lineage: Eukaryota > Metazoa > Chordata > Aves > Charadriiformes > Alcidae > Cepphus > Cepphus grylle. Next base: position 14,029,493 of record VZUD01000103.1, read on the forward strand.
GGTAATCAAGCGAATGTGCTCAGCCAGAGCACAATACTAGTTGTGATTTTATTCCCACAGAGATTGCAGCGAACACCAATAATCAGATGTTCTTGTGGGCAGGAGCAAAAGAGGAAACCATAAATTTATGTAAGAAATGGCAAAAATGTTATTTTAAGCTGAGCTTAAAGAATTATTTGCAGGAATAGGCTCAAGCAGTCATTCCACGTGGGAGACAACTGCAGAAATGCTAATCTGTAACAATATCATACATCATCAACATCCAAGTCTTTCAAAACAATCCTAAAATCACATAGTTACCTCTGTTTTCTACCATTTTTGCCTGCATTGCAAATTTGCCCAAACTCTTCAAAGTTCTATCAGTTTTCCGACTCTCCCTTTGGCTGCCAGAGAACCTCCAGCTAATAAAGCTGGTTAACAGGTGATCTTTGCTATTGCACCTTGAGTTGGCAGCCTACAGTTTAGCATCCAGAAGATCAGAAAACAGGAACACCATTATGCCAAAGTTAGTCAAGGAAACCAACAGAGCTCTTCCAGCAGCAGAGGGCTTAGCCTGTTTCGAATTCCAGGTTCACTGTTTTATAACAGTAACTCATGAGTCCATGCCAATTCAGAAAATGATTTGGAGTTTGTTTGCATGTCTTGACTGCCTGTACTTTTGGAGGCAAATCTTGGGGCCAAGATTATTATTTCAGAAAACACAAAATGTTTTATTGTCTTTATTCTGTGCTGGGGGGAAGGAGCAGGGGGAGTAAATTACAAACCCAAGCTTTGCTTCCTGCAAATTGTAGAAATATTGCACTGAAAGTATTCATATTCCTTCCAAAACTACAAGTTTTGCCAATCCCAAGTGCCGAGAGAGACTCACGTAGACAAGCTGGAAGGAAAAGAGAAAAAAGAAAAGATATATATTTCTTTTTCAGGCTGGTGACAGACAAGGCATTGAGGTTCCCTGACTCGTGGTTGAAATCACGGTGAATCATCAGGCTGAAATCTTGCTCTCACGTGAATGACTGAACCAGAGAAAAGTCCTTTAGCCTAATGCAAAGATCAGTATAGAGCAACTTCAGATGAACGAGCAGAATAAAGTATTGCTGTGGCCCTGAGACATGCCACATGGTTGAGTTGGAGATTATATCCTCTTTTAAGGAAGGAACGGGCACACACACAAAAACCCAACCAAACAAATCCAAACCCTCCAAACCCAGGATGCAAACCCTTCAAAGGCCTGTGAATTGGCAGAGCCTTAACATAGTTCTTGAGAATCAGCCAGAACATGTTGAGCAATCTGAATGCCTGCCTGTTTGAAGCCCTACATCTACAGGGAGTGCAGCTCTTAGAAAAAAGATAACAAAAGAAAACATAAACCGGGGTTGCTGAGTATTACCTTGGGTATGTAGTTCTCCGGTCTTTTAATGTTACATATAAATGTAAATTGACTAAATAAATCCCATAGTGAGGAATTGGATACAAGAGAAAATTTAAAAGTTATTATAAGAGGATTTTTAAAAGTACTGAAGTGCTGAAAAAATCTTAGTCTGATTTAGACTTATGAAAGAGTCTAATAGTTGCATCATTCCTTTCAAGAACTTGAAGCTCTCAATTGAACAAACATACAGTGACTATTTTTCCTTCCTGTTCTCTTATTTATGGAGTGTACTCTATCTATACCCTAAAGTTGTTATAAATAAATGGTGCCTCTTCAACTCCTATTTGTGAGACCTCTTTTATTCCCACATGAAGTTGCTACTGTTCTTTAGCATTTTTCCTTCCTGTTCCTATCAGCTTAAGATAATAGCATGGTTACAGCTTTTAAAAATTTGTTTATGATTCATTTCCTGTAAATGGCTCAACTGATAATTAGCTTTTTTCTTTTAGAGCATTATGAGGCAGGTTGTGTTCTTCATTTTACTGTTTAGCTATGTGGCTAGTCCTAGTGAAACAGTCAAGGCCGATAGCCAGAGATTTGCATTCTTCAATAACCGCATGACATGCTACTATGTGCCCAGGCAGCAACTAGGACCATGCAGCCAGTTCTCTCACTCTCTCCCCACAAGCAGGGCAGGGACAAGAAGGAGTAAAGGAGGGGAACGGGGAAAAAAAAAAAAAACCCAAAAAAACCCTGTGGGTTGAGATAATGGCAGTTTAATAGAACAGTAACAGAAAAGGAAAACAACAATAATAATAATAAAAAAATATACAAAAAAAAAGTGACACAACACAAATCATTCTCACCACCTGATGACTGGTTGCCCAGCCCATCCTGAGCAGTGATTGAATATTCCTGGCCCTTGGCCAGCCCCCATTTATTTATTGAGCAGGACATCTATGGTATGGAATACTCCTTTGACCAGCTTGTCCTGTCTATGCCCTCTTCTCAGCTTCTATTGGAAGCTGAAAAAGTCCTTAATTAATATAAACATTACTTAGCAACAACTAAAACAATATGTGTTATTGACATTCTTCTCATACTAAATCCAAAACACAGCAAGTGCTAGAAAGAAAATTAGCTCTACCCCAGCTGAAACCAGTATATAGCAGCAGCAAGCTTCCACTTACTCACAAACAGATGACTATGTGAAACCTCAGAGGAGATTGAGAATACAGGTCTGGCTTCACAGGGAGGTCAACACTGGCTTTTTCAGGGTAAAAGTAACATCATAAACCCAGGAAACTGGGATTCTTAGGGCTCCTGAATTAAGATGAACAACTATTGTACATGATTATTTTAATGTAGGATGCAATATAAATATCCACAGCTTTAATTTAGTTTTCCAAAGCAGACATTAAACTACTTGGAGACCTAGCGTACATGCTACCTGATGCCAAACGTTCTGCATTTTCTCATCAATGATCATCGGCATACTTACCCCTGCTTTTTGCTTTGGGATTTCCTTCAGATCCATTTTGTTTATTTATTTAAAGAAACCCCAACCAAACAAAAACCAATACGTCATTTGTGTAAAGAAACTCAAAACCCAAAGCACAGCAGTCAAACTGGAGTTCTCTAATGCTTTTATTTAAGAATGAGAAATTAAATAGGTGTGGTACGATTATTTGTCCCAGTGCTACTTTAAATGTATACAACACAGTTCCTCAGCAAGAAAGATTCCAGGCTCTGAAAAAACTGTACATTCATGTATAGAAAACATGACTATAAAGGTCTTAGATTAAGCCTTCCCTTCCATAGCCATAGTATTAAATACTTAGTGTTTACAACTGTGCATATGTTTTTCTTCTGTATTTATACTACTGCATAAGCCTTTTCTGCACTTCCCATGCGCTGTGTCAAATACCTTCTTCTTTTTCCCTTTTTCAGTGCTGCAGGTTTTGGGGATGAGGATCAAACTGCACTCTTTACTAATCAGCCATAGACTTGCATCCTTTTAACTCTCCTTACTCTTAGGGGCAGCCATTGCTCATTTAGGTTGGGGATAAGAGAGAAGAGACTTTTAAAATACCAGTAAATGTGACAGCATCTGACTAATGCATCTTACAAAGCAAGTGAGTAGGATGGGATCAACAGAAAACAAGAAATAGGAAATTTAGACTAAGCATTCTTACAAAAGGTTTCAAAATATTCTCCTCGGATACTCCTGTAATAGAAAAGCCCATCTGTTCTGTACAAAGCTAATTAAATCACTCCGCATAATGTGTCTTTACTGCCCTCCTCATTGCCCAAGAAGTCCTTCTCAACTGATAGAGACACCTATAACATAACGTTGACTCCCAATTCTTAGTTGAGTTAATAAATTACCTTAATGGATAAGTGCTTTTAATTTAAGATCTTAAATATTTCATAAATTTTATTATTTTAAAGATTAACAAAACAGGGAAGTTAAAATTGATTTATCATGAGATCCAGGTCATTTTAAAATCAGATACGTTAACAAGGGTAATAGTTTCTTTTTTAGTCCGGATGAAGGCAATTTATGAGCACTAGGAAATTTTGCAGATTGCCTGTGGGTAGAGCTTGGCATCCGTGTAATTATGTGGGATCTCTGAAGGCATTTAAAGGCCAATTGGCTGCTTTTAAATCATCTCTTTAAACTGGTGACAACTAGGATATAAAGATTTTGTGGCCAAATGAAAGAACTGTATTTCAGTGTTGCCAGTTCTGGCCCAGCAATTCATGAGCCTTGAAAGTTCATGCCTGGATATATTTTATAGGATATATAATAAAAAATAATCACAAAATTGACATTGGAAGAGACTAATTAATTAATTTTAAAAGAAATTAAAACATTCTAGAGCTATTGGAGAAAAATTTGAATCAGTGAATGCTTTAATTATAGGAAGCAACTGAAAAAGCTTGCCTGGTTACAGGGATCAGATCCAGGAGAAGCGGGTTTTCTTGGCCTGTTCTTCATATATGTCTTCACGTATGCCCACCAATATTAGCACTCTGGCTATCTATCAGAAGGGAATTACTGTGCATATTGCTGTCAATCTGCTCATAACTAGACTCACACACACTCTAACACATGCACTGAATCATTCCCAGTAACCAATTTTACTGTGTATTGTATTTTAAAAGACAGAAGAAGCTGTTTCCTGCCTTCCCTTCCTCCATGGCATTCATATTATATATGATAGAGAGATAGATATCTCCCTGTCACCTCTTTGGATTACAAGAAGACCCTGTACATTGGTTCAGTTCTTCTCAATTTCTACATTGCAACGGAGGTGTGTATTTTCTTATCATTGCTAACGATAACTTTGGTTACATATATTAATTAAAGGATATTATGGTATGACTCAAATAGATTTTCAGTAAAAGCTATTTTGAACATGTGGTTCAGTGTACTAATGAGTGGAACTGTTGACTTTCTCACATTAGAAATACACTGATGGACACCGTTGACGACTGCTTCTGGTTCACCCACCGGCTTTTGCCTACCAGGAACCAGACCGTTTGGCATCGCATAGCACAAAGGCACCCAAGGGCAGAGTTTAACTGCTAATAAGCACATTAGACTCAGACCTTCTGCATCCACTCATGAAATTCTACTGCTTTTGACCACAAGCAGCAGGCTGCTGATGCACAGATCCTCCTGAGCGAGCCAGGCTGTTTGAAGTACAAAACCAACAGCCCAGCACAGCCATGCATATTGCATGATGCTGAAAGGAAGGAGGAGAAAAAAAAAAAGGAATTGAGGACACACTCCCCAAAAGGCTCTCATTAAACGTATCGTACGTTGATCTTCCCTACAATTTTCTGCGTTGTCTGTTATGCGCTGTATCAATTCATGTCTTTCACGCATTATAAATCTAATGAATTCAGGACAATTTCCACCAAAATGTCAGCAGAACGAACTATTACAGAAGAGATTTTTTTTCTTCACAGAAAATTGCAAATGCCTGTATTACTTTTGATTAGAGCATAAAATTCAAGGATCAGCATTTGAAAAAATAAGAGACTATACTACTCTGCTGTAAGAAGAAAAAAAATAAACAAACTAGTTACTAGTACTTGTAAGAAAGTATGATTTACTTCATTGGAATTTATAGAAGGAATGAAGATATGCTTGTCTTTATGCAAAGCCAAAATTGCTTTACTTTTATTGAACAACTGGGTTTTTAGATCTATTTCTATTAGTCATTGAACACAGAATTACGGAACTGCAGACAGCACTAGAAAATCATTGCATGAATTGTACTAGCCTTGTTGCTGACAGATTTTTGTATATATTCTTCTTAAAACCCTCTGATGATGAGGATTTCTCTGACATTCTGAGGCAAGCTATCCCTGTGCTTAATTGTCCCCAGAGCCATAGAAGCAGCAGGTTTTGTTAAGGTTTTAATTTCTTACTGGTTCCTTTGGATCAGTTGTATGACAGTGGTGATCACTATAAAAATCTGACCTCAAAAATTCAGTTAATCAGTTCCCTTCTCTCCTAAGAAACCGAACAACTCCTATCTTCAAACCAATACTTTTACCATTACAGATGGTAATTTGGAAAACCAAACAAACCTCAAACAAGCTGGGTTTTACAAACATGTGCAAGTTGCTAAATAGCAGTGTAGTTGTCTCTGTCAGGTATTTAAGGAGCTCAAGAACATAAATCAAGGAACTGCATAATTAAATGGGAAAAAAAAGTATTCACTTGAGCTCAGAAGCATGCATCGACTTAAACAATCTCAACAGGTCATTCAGGTTTATTCCTTCAGCACCGATTATAAAATTGCAGATTTTTTCAAGGAACAGAATTGGTGATTATATTTGCACACTGTTCAGTTACAGATATAACTGCATCTTCTATTTCACCATATTTTTCCCATCAACCTCTCTATATCACGTTCTCAATTCCTATCAGAAATACTTGTTCAAAATATTGGTCAGTTGAAAAACTGTATTTAAGCATTGCTTAAAAAATTTTAAGGAAAGATGTCTAGATTCCAAAATGAAATTAAGATTTCTCTCTGCACCAATTAGAAAGCTTTGTTGAAAGGTTTCCCTCGATGAAGCAGATACTGAGTAGTTTCAGTATTCATTTACTTGGAAAACTAAGCAAGTTTTCAAATAAGCAAATATTTCCCTTGCTCCAGTTCAGTTTTAGTAGCTGAGATACGCTCTCCAGCAGTATTTTTTTGCAGACAAGCGAGATCAAGTTCCTGAAATCATCATAGTGCATATCTATAGAAGCAATCTTAGGGGGGCACTAAGAAAAAAATAAGGGATAGGAAAACAATTTGGTCAAGAAAGTTCTTGTAATTACTGTGGATTTGGCTTGAAAGCAAAGCACAGTATTTAATTTATTGAACTTCCCCAAAACATTGTACTTTAAAAGATTTCAAAAGAAAAATGAACCAGCATCTTATTAGCATGGTATTTGATGGCTTTATCATCTCATAATGTAATGCATATTCCTCTCTAACCAAACTGCCAGGTGTTTTATAGAGGCTAGAGGATAACACGGTTAGGTACATAGTAGGACTTGCATTTCTCTATTTAAAAAAACAGTATTTTGAAATTGAAATGTCAGCATTTTGCTATATTAGAATTTAAAGTGAGATGGAAATCCTACATTCTACTTTGCTTCATCATCATCTTATTAATATCACCTACTCCTCCTGCACAGAAACCTCAGATTGAAATAAAAATCGTATTTGAACCTTGCCTACCAGCTTTGAGAATACAGCTGAAAAAATTGTGTAGAAATACACTTGAATAAAGAGAATTAAAGTATTCAAAAATTTAAATCTGAATTCTGGTTTCCATGGTTATTCAAAAATATTATAAGATTCTTAGCTCTGTCAGCAACTATGAGCGTTTATGAATACAAGGGTTGATAATAACATTAATTTTATTATAATTAAATGCCATTGCAGCACAATATTTCTTTATGGAGTTTCTGTATTTCTGTACAGAGTTTGTGGCATAAAATGAGGGTAATTATATTTACTTTGTAAAGTGATTTGTGATCTACTGATGAAGCTGTTGTATGAAAGAGGTAAGTATATTATTACTAAATCATATGGCTCAGTACATTAATAATGTAATTCTCTCTTCATAAGCAAAGAGAAGATTTACTCTTCTTTGCTCAAGAAATGAGCTCACATTTCCACTGCTGCATCTTACCGTATAACAAAACTCTACCTGTCCAAGTCTCTCATCTCTGGTACAGTTAAGAATTCAGATATTTTTAAAATGTTACAGTATTTAAAAAATATTATAAGACTAATAAAAAACAATATTAAAATTTCATCCATGTTGTCACTCTAGATATAGAGGATAATTTCAATAGCACACGTGTGACCTAGAAGCTTATTTTCAAAATGCATTTGTGGAAAAGTCTCATTCCAGGTGAGATAAAGATTTAACACACAAGAGGTTTTACCTAACTTTTAGACTCACAATTCCTAGGCTGGAAGCAGGAGCCTCCAAGTAAGGCTGCTTCAAGATCCCCTGGCACAACTGACTGCTTTGCATCAAGTCCTTAAGCGCTCACCCGGATGGAGTGACCATCCGGGTCTCATGGGTGTGAGCTCTGTGGTCACCATCGCCAGGGCTGGAGAGAGCTTCTCAATGTTTTCCTTGTTTTTGTCACAGTAGGAATTAACCCAGCTTGGACAGCCTGTTCTCATCACCTATTACCTCAAAAAAAAAAAAAAAAAAAAAAGGGAAGAGCAACAACGTCTGTTGTTCTGCACTGTCCAAGTTTTGTCCTGCCAAGTGACAAGTTCTTGTGTTCTTGTTAGGGTCAACAACCTGAACTGCACAGCAGCCTTCCCACAGTCATCCCCCCGCACATACGAGCTGGTCTAGGACTGCCTGGCAGTGCTGGAAATGGTGTTAGTGTTTCAGTCACAGTCCATATTGCCTTTAGGCCAACTTGCCCACAAGTACTGAGCACCGAAGGGCAACAGTGGGAAATTCACCCTCAGATCTTCAGAGGGGCTACTGTCATTCCTGATCTGATCCAAAGTAACTGAGAGAGGAGTCAGGACCCCATTTGCTCAAAGCGCAAATTCAGCATCAACGTATTTCTGACATCGCTTTTTTTAATCATAACACAAAGTTGTCTCAGCTTCCTCAGCCTAGCGAGACCATTAACTTCCCTAAAACTTGTTTCCTTTAAGGGTTTGTTTACTGCTACATGGCAGGCTGCACCTGTGCAACGCCTACAAATCTGTCCATGATGATTCTTACATGTTTTGCGCATTTAGGGGGTTTGGAGAGTAAACAATAAATCAAGTAAATCAAGAATAGAAAGCACAGTTATTGGTAGAGCTTAATTTCATGTTCTAACCTCCACTGTTCCGTGATAGAGCTCCTGAACAGTGAAATGACATTTAATCTGTCCAATCAATAGGAGAAAATGAATTCATACAGCTGTCTATGATTTAAATAAGCCAGTAGGCAATGGCTTTGTTTATGGCAGTAGTGGATACAACTAGCATTAGTCATCAATACTTCAGCAGGTCAACTTCAGCATTAACAGCACAAGACTCTAAGAGAACAATTTCATTCGGATTACAGTTTCAAATGATTTATTTAAGGTTCTGATGCCTTTAAAAACGCTGTTAGTTATTAAAACATGATTTACATTCTATCCCATAACAGCCAAAAAGGATACCAATAATACACCAGATTTAATATTATATTTATCAGTTTTCTACGGCAGGATAAAATAGAAAAGAAATACGGCTAATCATGACTTACATCCAGTTCTCAGCGTTCAGGTATAAAATTTAAAAACGTACTATGGATTAACAGTGTCATCATATACCTCATGACAATTTCCTGACATGAGTTGACCACAAATCATTTTGAGGCACAGACATTTCTTTAATGAAAACCTGACAAGGGCAAGTTAATATCTCTGAAGGAGCAGGGAGTTTGAAAATTGAATTTTAACTGTACTGTGGGCAACAAAATAACCTTTAGATTATAGGTATTGCACAGTACAAGCCATGGGACAAATTAAATAGGAGTGTTTATTTGATTCTGCATTAGTCGGAATTATGGTTTCTTTGAAAAAAAGAAAGGGAAATTTAAAATTTAGTTTTTTTCTGCCCTCCATAGTTAGAAATTATACCTGAGCTTTTTTTATCGTTTTTAGCAGGTGAAGGATAAGCAGAATTATTCAGTGACATTTCCTGGTTTTGGTGAATGCCTTCTGAGAAATTGCATCAAATACTAATACTATAACTAACATATTTCCTTCACAAAAGCTTTTGGAATTTTCTCAGCTATTCTTCAGAAAATAACCAAGCCTCACAAATCCCCTTAGAACAGCGGCAAGTAATCCACTGTCCCTAGAAAATTATCCACTCCCTTAGCTTTTAAGGCATGGTTCACTATGAAGAACATGTTCTTCTAAATCGTCCATATACTTTGTGGAAATCGAGCTAAAATATTTCTCTTTAATTACTCCAACAGATAAAAGTAGTGCAATGAGTGCATCACCTGCAAGGCAATACACGTCCTTAGGAAGAAAGGGGATGCGTGTGGTTGCTCTAGCCTAATTTTTGCCTTGAGTGAATCTGAAGACTATACCTCAGTGAAGTTTTGCTTGTTCACCTTCTGCCTTTTAGAAACATTCTTGAGGTAGATGAGGGCAAGAAGAAAGCGCCAGCAGGTTTTCTAGATCTCCTTCACAAGTCAATAACTGATATTTCATAATTTCATTGCTGTCTGAGCTCTCTCCACACCAGAAGCTCAAAGGGGGCTAGAGCTGAGAAGTGAGAACAAGCAGGATGTTTGGGCTTGGAGAGGCATAGGCTCTCAGCCATAAGCCCATGAAGGCTTTGTACCTCTCCTTGATCATGACCTTCTTCACAGCTGCCCTTGGTTACACAAGCCCTTACATCCAGAGCTCTCTGCAGGGTCAGAACCTCAAAGACCATCTGGAACACTGAGTGCATTTTTTGCAGTTATTATTCACTGCATGTTATCTACAATTAAGTGAAATAAATATATCCAGAAATCATTCTCACCTTTTACATATGATTTTTTAAAAAAGAGCTTTCTAGAATGTCCATTAATTTCTTTCTATGAAAGAACCACCAAGTTTATTTTTTTTCTAACTTTTCCTAGAGAAGCCCTCCAAGGAGCTGGCAAATGCAAAATAATAAAGATGAGCAGTGCTTATAAGCATGAATCAGACCTTTAAGTTGCCTTTTATCATAGTGAAGTTTTCATCTTGTTTTCTTCAAGTTTTACATGTCTGATATTAAATAATCAAAGTTTAAAAGCTTGGTTTTGAGCAATATATTAAGAAAAAATAATATCTAACTCAGAAAGGTTTCTTGCACATAAATCTTGGAGGCATGCTAAAACCAGGGAGTTTTAACAAGTGTAACAAAATCAAACAATACTCTAAGATTTCTAGTTTTCGTGGATTACAGAATTTATGCAAGACTTTCTCAAGAGCTGATTTTGAGGGGTTTTTATTACCCATTCACGTTAGGAAACTAACTGTTCTAATAATTCTTGTGGTTGCTTCATTGATACAAGGTACTCACCAGGCTGAAATCCAAACAACATTTCATTGCTTACATACTTAAGTCACTGGGTTAAATCCTTACTTCCAAATGAATAGACACTCTGCATTCCTGTGAAATAGTTCTATCAGTTCTGAGACATACCAATAGAAAGACTAATTTCTACACGTTCACAGTTCTCAGATATACAATTCTTCTGCATCCTCAGAGCACTCTGCAGCCCCAAAGTTCCCTCTGCTGTGCTTGCTGGGCAGGTTTAACGTATTGGGCACATCAAATTCACTGAGGCTGGATCTGTACGTCTGCACCAAAGCAGACATTTCTGCTCCCAGGTACTGTAGTGTCTTCCGAAGGAAAGCTGTTTCTATAAGGGCCAGGCTCGCACGGGACGGTAGCCATCACACAGACACTAGGACCTACACAGGGAAAAATCCTGCAGGTCTGAGACCAAATAGCCCAGTTCATCTAAGCTAAGTGCAGATAAACGTTACACGTTAACTGCTGATTGTTTTCCTCTCACGTCTTGCATGCGTACATTTTTAACTATACAAGGCCACCACTGACATGATCAAAAACATAGATCACAGTAGACAACTCATAGCATAAACCAAACATGTTCCATGGGATACCTACAATTTCATTGAGTGGTCAACATGGATTCACCAAGGGGAAATCATGCTTGACCAAACTGATGGCCTTCTATGATGTCATGACTGGCTGGATAGATGAGGGGAGAGCAGTGGATGTTGTCTACCTTGACTTCGGCAAGGCTTTTGACACTGTCTCCCATAACATCCCCATAGGTAAGCTTAACATGTGTGGGTTAGATGAGTGGACAGTGAGGTGGATTGAAAACTGGCTGAATGGCAGAGCTCAGAGGGTTGTGATCAGCTGTGCAGAGTCCAGTTGGGGGCCTGTAGCTAGCGATGTTCCTCAGAGGTCAGTACTGGGTTCAGTCTTGTTCAACATAGTCATCAATGACCTGGATGAGGAGACAGAGTGTACCCTCAGCAAGTTTGCTGATGACACAAAACCAGGAGGAGTGGCTGACACTCCAGAAGGCTGTGCTGTCATTCAGTGGGACCTGGACAGGCTGGAGGGTTGGGTGGACAGGAACCTAAAGTTCAACAAGGGCAAAAGTAGGGTCCTGCACCTAGGGAGGAATAACCCCATACACCAGTAGAGGTTAGGGGTTGACCTGCAGGAAAGCAGCTCTGCAGAGAGGGAGCCAGGAGTCCTGGTGGAGAAGTTGGCCATGAGCCAGCAATTTTCCCAGGATACCAAGAAGGCCTATAGTATCCTGGGGTGCATTAAAAAGAGCATGGCCAGCAGGTCAAGAGAGGTCATCCTACCCCCTCTACTCTGCCCTGGTGAGGCCACATCTGGAGTACTGTGTCCAGTTCCGGGCTCCCCAGTTCAAGAAATACAGGGAACTCCTAGAGAGAGTCCAGTGGTGGCTACAAAGATGACCAAGGGACTGGACTGTCTCTCTTAGGAGGAAAGACACCCGGGTCTGTTTAGCCTGGAGAAGAGAAGGCTGAGGAGGGATCTTATCAATGCTTATAAAGGACAGGTGTCAAGAGGATGGCGCCAGACTCTTTTCAGTGGTGCCCCAGGACAGGACAAGGGGCAACAGGCACAAACTGGAACACAGGAAATTCCATCTCAACATAAGGAAAAACTCCTTTACTTTAAGGGTGGCAGAACTGTCCGGAGAGGTGCTAGAGTCTCTTTCTCTGGAGACATTCAAAACCCGCCTGGATGAGGTCCTGTGCAACCTGCTCTAGGTGACCCTGTTTTGATGGGAGGAAGGGGGGGGCAGACTAGATGATCTCCAAAGGTCCTTTCCAGCCCCTACAATTCTGTGATTTCATTGCTTTCATGTGCAAGGAGTTTACAAACCACCATGCTAACTAGAAGCAGCAAATGTTTTGTAATTAGTAAAAGAAAGCCACTCTTTTCCCAACATGCACTCAGTTTCTAATTAAATACTAATTAGAAATCAGTATTCCACTTAATAGAATTGTCATACACTTTTGTTAAGAGGTTCTTAACATATTTTAAAGTATTCACAATTGGAGCAGGATTCCCAGGAAACCACACAGTATCATGAGCATATTGTTGTCTTAATGACATTTTATGAGCTAGTTTAAAGTATTTTAGAATCCACAGTTCCCAAGTCACTTCAGCACAGCATCCCATATCAAGAATGTACTAGCTACTTGCTACATGACTGCTCATTCTTCACCTGAAGAATGAGTATTTCTAGGTGCAGAAAACAGAATTCTGGTAATTTTTTCTACGCTGGTTATGAAGTAAGTATGCCAATACCTTAACTGAAGCTGGGAGAAATCAACAGAGCTAGAAATGAGGCAACAAAAAAAAAAAATCAGAATTTTACTTAGTTATGTGCGTGAAATGTGACGGTCAGAGGCTAAATCTCTCACCATCATAAGATCTTTTTAAAATGCTTATTACTTTCTATCTTAGCAACACGGAGCTATACTCACATCTAGTTTTCTTTGTGGCTTTCATACTACTTTGTCCCTTAATTACCTACCTAAATTAAATACCACACGGATTTAGATCTGTGAGACTGTCACTGGCCCCAAGACACTCGAAAATTTATTGTATTAATTATTTCTCATATTTTATCACTCTGAAGTGTTTCAGTGAAATGAGGATGTAGATCACCTGAGACATTATTTTGCATCTTTTTCTCCTGGTATTACCTAGCAGAGAATGGTTCTTTTTGCTGGGCATCAGCACAACAAAACATTCACATTGATGAGCCTGAAGGGCATGAACCACGTCAATGAACAAACCGCTATTATGCTGTTATTATATTCTGCAGCATTAGCAAATAAGCTCACACGATGACTTTCTGCACGGCACCCATAGCAGAGATAAATTACAGTCTTAAACATTTAAATGCTGAAGTAACAAGCATTTAAATACATTCTATAGGTCTAAAGACTTTAAAGCTAGAAGAATGGTCATACAGATCTTGTTCAATCTCCCACATAACATAGGCCACCGTTTTCACTGTTCAAAATCCACTGCTGAATTGATTCTTTTCTCTAAAGAGCTTGGAGGTGAATCCAATAAATCAGTGACATGCCAGAAGTAAGACCTTGCTGTTTCTGCAGTAAGCGTTCTTGGAAAATACAGTGGTCTCAGAGGGACAAGCACAAGCCTTCTTGTAAGGTCAGAAATCATCTAAGAACCAAGAATAGCTTAAAAAAAACTTTCATTTTTGTTAATATGTTATTTTTGAGGCTAACGGAGAAAGAGCTGTTACCCTTAATTTTAATGGGATTATTTCCACTGAATTCTGTGTGGAACACTTTAGCCATAGACCTTCTGATGACTTTTATTTCCATAAGAGAAGAGCAGAATAAGTGCTCTTTGGAAAGCCTTTATTAAATCAGGAAAGAGAAGACTGACCATCATAGCAAGAAACTTCCTCTCAGTGTAACACGTGCTGTGTAATGTGGCAGTCGTATTTTTAGATATGAAAGAAACCAGCTGTTTTTCCTGCTATTAACATACGTAATAATGATGACAGATGTCATCAGCAACCACACTAAGGAAAAAAAATGGGTGGAATGGAGGGGGTGGGTGAGGGTGTGGGTTTTATTTTTTTTTCAGTTTTACTTGGTGGTTTTTTATCTGTGACCTGAAAAGAAAGAAGAGATCATGAACACAACTAGCTTCCCGGTATGAAAATACGGCTTTTTCTCACTATAATGCATACCAACACTAAAAAAAAGGAATTAAATAAATAAATATAAAATAATAAAAGACTACATTTATTGACGCAGATATAGTTCTATGAAGTATATTACATGAACTGGGGATGAGTCAAAAATATCTGAAGCATCACTTGGGTGGGAATTAACTTTGCACCAGGAAAGTTTTAGTTGAATATCAGCAAGGAAATATATTATGCAGTGGAATAGGCCTAGTATCAGTGAGGTACGTAAAACTTCAGGAAACAATCCAGTACTTGCAGACATCTGATCTGAATGGCCAAGTTCACTTAACTAAAATCTTTTTTCAGCAGCTCCTATCGTGCCAATCCTTACAGAGTATAATGTGGGAACTGAGCTTTTAGTCACCCAACTAAGACAACAATTGGAAAGCATGTACATGAACTTTATTTTTGACATTCCTGAAAGAATATAATTTGCTTGCCTATCTAGGAAAACGGAAATATCTGAAGTCACAAATCCGCCAGAACTCACACTCATAAAGCAGATGATAGCAGGAAATATTTCTGCCATCTGAGATGCCAACTGTCAAAGAAGTTAACATCTAGCATGCAATTTGACCCCTGGAGGCTACAAGTTGAAAGTCAGGTTATTGTACCCTTAAAATTCAATGAGAGGCCACTACTGCAATCTTCAAAAGAGGTGTTTCCCAGCTCCCCATAGAAAAATCTTGAAATCCCGCAATAACACTTAAATGTTTAAGTGAATAAATAAATCAAGGGAGCAACTGGTTCAATCAGAGATTAAAAAGTAAGCATAGGAGAGTACAAGTTGTAGACAAAAAATTAATATCCTTTTGTGCATAGAAAGGGAAATAGCCATGGTTTTACAAAATGAAGAGGGATTCAGAAAATAAAATCATTTAACCAGAAATATCAGCTGCTTTGTATATTGGAAGTCACTTAAAACGACAGAAAGGAACAAGAATGCTTATGCTGATTAAATGCTTAACTACCACCTTCACAAGCAGAAGCTAGGATGTAAAGCCACAAAAAGTTTTACTATCCAAAAGATGGATTTAAGTCATGCTACTTCAACATTTCAAGCCTGAAAACACCAATTTTATTTCCATCAAAATCAGAAGAGGGTTTTAAACTTTCAGCATTCTTATTTCCACGTAACTAAAGCTTTATTCCTGGTCATGTCTAGAAATCCTTCAGCTTTGGCAGGGCTGGGCAGTTAGACTCAATCAAAACTAACTCCTGTTCATTGGTTCTGTGAATAAAGTCTTATTTCACACAAAGCAATGAGTTCAAAGCATACCTGTGTGTTAAAATATGAACAAAAGTGTTGATTTGATGACATAAGCATTAAATAAAGAGGGAGTTTTGGTAGGGGTTTCTTTTGGTTGGTGTTTTTGGTTTTGTTTGTGGTCGGGTTTTGGGTGTTTTCACAAGGGGAACATTTTAGAAGGGACAAAATAAACTATGGAATATGACGCAGAAGAAATACATGTAAGATAAATGAAAGAAAACTTCAGAAAACATAAAATAATTCAAAACTTGACAATGTTCTTCCAAAAAGAAAAGAAGCAATGTATGTGTCTTCAAAAAGAATATGGGAATTCAATGACTAGCAAATTACAGACGTAGGAAAAAGAAGCGATCAATCAAAGACGTATAGTGTATTAAATTTGGTGGTGGTGGTGGCGGCAAGGGGGAACCCTTCAAGAGGAGGCTGCACCAAAATCCTAGGAGTTTTTAAGGCCAGGCTTGACGAGGCTCTGAGCAACCTGATCTAGTGGGAGGTGTCCTTGCCCATGGCAGGGGGGTTGGTCCCTTCCAACTCTAACAATTCTATGATTAAGTACTTCAAAATGAGATCCAAAAATACCAGGGAAAAATAGATGTGGAAAGTGTGTCTCTGATGATAAAGAACAACATGATAATGAACATGTTAACATTACCAAATTATGAAAACTTTTGCTATAATATCTTAAAAGTATCACAAATGAACAGCGAAGACAGCAAATAGAAGAATAAAAATAAAGGGATGCTAAACCACAAATTATGCGAGCAGTCAAGAACTGAGAAGCAATTTAGCATATCAAAGGAATTGATTTACAAGACTAATGTTAACATGATTATTTTTTTAAATCACAGAAAAACAGAGAAGTATCAGGTACTTGAAAGCAAAAAAAAAAAAAAAAAGAAAAAATACAGGTAAATAAAATTCCAGTAAAATACCAAATGAAATATTCAGAGAAGCTGAAATATTTTTAAGATGATAGAACCATCAACTCCATTTTCTAAAACCACATCCTTTAACTCAATGTCTTAGTTTTTAGAGAAGCAGGGGAGGCAGGGGGAAAGGGGAGATGAATAAGGTAGATCTATCTAAATCATGTAAATTCCAGTTGGGCACTTGATATAGCAAGAACAGTTCCCTGTTGCATCCCATCCCTTTGATACTACTTGAAAAGCTGCAAAAGAGGCAGAAAAGGTCTAAAGCATCCATCAGGCATAAAGATGGAGGACTAATAAAACGTTGTTTGTTGCCCTGGCTTAAAGAATCAGAGTTATGATTATTTTTTTCCCAAGTTAGAGATAGGGCAATTCCCCACTATTGCTGAGAGTGCAGGCAGCACAGTTGTGGTTTAATATGCTAATTTCCATCTCTATTTCTAATCTCATACCAACAGTTCCCAGCTGCTGTACTTATTTTTCCTAGCATCTTAACGTACATAATATCCAGGGAAGAGTTCTAGTGAGGCTTTACACTAACAGGTGGGGAAACGTTGGGTAAGCGTGAGGAAAACCCAGGAAGTTAAAATAAAATCTGGTGGTGAGGTTATCACTAAAGAAAGTAATTTCACCTAGAAAGTCTGGAAATAAAAGCAGAAAATAAACTGAGTCAGAATGTGGCAAGTAGAGAGCGTTATCTGGACAGCAGCCACACCAACGCAGGGAGGCAGAGATAAAATGAGGCCTATTAAACCCACAGTTAAAAACGTAACACGGAAGCAAATATCAGACTGGTGTTCACACAAGTGTCAAGATGACATGAATGCAGTGTAATCTTTTGTAAATAGCTCTAGCGGTAGCATATTTGAAATACCTCTTTTTATTTATGATTTCTCAGTTAGAAAAAAATTAAAGACACAAACTCTTTCTGAAAATTCTATTTACTCAAAGTCTTCAGCTATGCTTTGGTAGTTGAACAACAAATACAGGTGGCACAACAAAGTAACCATGCACATTGGAGAGAGGAGAATTACTAGCCAAGAGCAAAAACAAAGAAAGTTACAAAGAAAGGTGAAATCAGATAAAAAGTAAAACTCAAGTTGAATGACACAAGAATGCCCCACCTATGAGCTATATCTTGTTAGTCAACTAGACAAATGACAGCCTGGACCAGCACAATTGAAAATCTGTTCCAGTTCAAATTTTACTTCATTACGCAACTTAAAATTGGAGGAGACGTAGTCTGAGCAGACACTAAAATAGCAGTAAACAGAAGTCAGCTATTACATTGGCTGAGCATCCGCTTCAACAACCTTTAACTATTGTTTCTTTGGCTCATTTCAGATATTTCTGTCCCCTGTTTCTGGCTGCACCTTTTCCAACAAGTTGAGAGAGCTGCCTGGCAAAAACTTAGTACCGTAGCTAAGGTGAATGCCTGTAGAAACACTGTATTAAACTATGGATATGCAGAAAAACTGTACTGAAGCCTCCATCATTAAATTGAGGCTAAATGGCTCCATCATTTGAGAACCTCTTGGCTGCTCTGCTGTGGCAATAGGTATCACAGCAGCAGAAAGGTACCTTCACTGAATGAGAACATTAGGAGTGTACATTTTAACAAGAGATATTTTGAGAATGCCAAGTGCCATGACTGCTATTTGCTGAGCTGAGGATTGGACCTGAGCTGAGATTTTGGAATAAATAACAAGAAGAAAGTAGAATAGAAAACATTTTCAAAATTACTGTAGTGGGGAAAAAAAATGCAAATAAAAAAGCCCCTTTGTGGACAGTTCTGCTTTCTTCTTAAATCTTCGAATGAGAATTCAAGGAGCTTTGGTGTATCTGGATCTTATGAACCTTACCTAATGAACAATGCATAGACATCAATCACATGCTGAATGCTCCGGAAAAGATCAAGCATCAAAAACCGAACTAACTAAATAAAAGACACTTAATAACATTTGCCAGTTTTGCTCCGGGTATTTACAGTCATTGGCCAGCAACACAAACCCTACATAGTAACCTGGGCTTGTTGCTGCATTTCTGATTTCAATTATTTCTCCTCCTCACTTGCACTGCAGCAGCACATTCAGTTCAGTAACCTTTTTTTTATCTGCTGAAATGGAGGGTAGGAAAAAAATAGCCATTGTGCCAGAACACTCCACATTTCCGCAGCTCCCTAACTGGCCAGAAGCCAGAAAAGTAGAAGTTGGGAGTAATAACACCTATAACACACATAGTTTATTTTCTTTATGGAAACAGTCACAGCGTATTTGTAGATGAATATTCCTGGGGTATGTTGTAATAGAAGAAGTTCTACTGTGTGGTTTTTTATGCTTTTTTCTATTGATCTAGACAATTTTTGCTATTCTAGGCAGTATTCAGGGCCTCTGTAGGTTTTTAAAATATTAACTATAATACTGAAAGCAGAGGTATGAATTAAAAGCAGATCATTATGTTAAGTGTGTAGATATAAAGCGTGTTAAAAGTATCAGCTAATCTTAATGCAGAAAGCAAATTCAGTGGGGAAAAATTACTTTATTAGGAATAAATTTGAGTGTTAGGGATGCCGAGGTGCAAGACTGAGAGAATACTACAGAACAGCTACCATAAATTTGTTTTGACAGCAGGAATTTATGGGCAGCAAGTAGCAGTTTGTTTTCTCACCACTTTTCTAGAAGGATCACATAAAAGCCAGACATTATTCGACTGCTTACTAAATGTGGTTTCAACAAGCATTTGCTTCTGAAGTTATGCATGGTACAATAAATTGATGCTCCTTGTTATCCATACTAAACCCAATCTCTATCCCTAAAATACTGTCTGGAGTAGAACACATCATGCTAGGGTTGATTGTTAGGAATTGTACTCAAATCACAACTCATTCTGAGCAGATTTCATTTAAAACATCTCCCAACATATTTTCGACCTGCACTTTACATGTGCTGACTGTTACGGCGTTGCTCTTTGAAGGATGCAGGGGAACAACATTGACTTTGCAGGGCTCATTACCTGCCTAAAGACACAGACAAATAACTAAGGGGATTTTCAGAGTGCTTGAGTGTCTTTAGGCAAATAATGAGCACTGAAAAGCTGACCTAAGCATTTTACTTACTGTTTACTTATTTTATTCCACAGGTTCAACTAGCTTCATCTGCATCTCAAACTAATTTTTATCCTCCATTTCCTCCCCACAAATATTTTTTTTCCTCTAGTTTTATACATGGATTTCTCCAGAAGAAAAATAAAACAAATGCCACATAAGTAGAAAAACTAATTTCAGGATTCCTCAACTTGTGTCCCCAAAAATATTTCCCAAAGCAACAGTATTTATAACCAGTGAAACTGCCAGGAACATACAACTGTTGCCTTTGGATTCTTCTGTTGTTATTTTCTGTGTAAAAATTCAACTCTGATGGAAGAAATGTAGCATCTTCTGTCTCTAAAAGATGCCCAGCATTTAGCACCCTTATTCTCATGAGGTAGAGCCTTCGAAAAATCTCCCCTCTGGTTTAAGCATTCAATAGCAGAGTACTCTAAGAAGCCTGGGGGTATGATTCAGATACTCTACAACATGGAAGAATGAGTATCATTTTTAGAGTTATCCTTGATTTCAGATGAGAAAACCCTGATATTAGGGACCAAAGCTTCCCCTTTCAACTGGCTCCAGATAAAAATTGATTCTTCACATTGTATCCACACTGTCAATCTAGACATTTATGCCAGACTTCAGTTTGTAGAGTCCAATTATGTTGATTTTTTTTTTCCCCCTGAAACCTAGGTTTTCTCAAGCTATAATTTCTCTACTGCAGCCTCAGCACCTTCTTTTTCTAACCTTATATCCAAAAGAGCTACAATCTGTAAAAAAAATCTGTCTCCAGTTGCCTTTGGAAAACTACTGAATAAGTTTAATGGCAGTAGTACGGAAAAGCACACTGTGCATACATGATGGATAGCTCTCTCCTATTGCTCTTACACACGAAACTTGACATACAACTTATCAGTCAACTCAGCAAGTCTCACCAAATAAAGGCAATTGAGCTTTTCAGTGCCATGGTACATCATAAACAAAATTATACACCCTAGGGAAGAGACAACTATTCAGAAAACTCCTCCAATTCTTTAGCTTTACTGGGAGGCCAACAGCGCGAAGTCTTCTTATTTCTAGAGTAAAACCAGAACATTTCCGCTATTCTGTAAGATTTCTGACTGAAATTTAATCTACTCTGCAGGCAATCCTCAGAGCTCACAGCTTGGATTCATGTTGAAATAAGAACTCCTTTGCTGGAGAAGCAGCCTGCGCTGAATCGCTCTGCTGCTGCAATTAGGCTGCTTCTAGAAATTAAGCTTCCTCTAGGTATTTCCATATACTTTACAGCTTATAACGCAGAAATCAAGTGTCAAAGCATTTCATTGCAGCCGAAGTAGGTCTGGAAGACTAAATATTTTGTTCAGAAGTAGTTAGCAGTTGCTAATAATTTTTAAATACTATAAATATTTATGATAACTATCTAATCTCCTATATTACGTTATCATGTGTCAGTAACACGAATAGCAGCGTGTTTTTGACTAGCTCTCTTTAGGCAGTTTCTTTCTGTACTGCTGTATTACATGGAACTACTGATAAGAATACCAATCTAAGTAATCTGCATTTTGTGAAAAATCCTGCATCAGAATGCACAAAGCCATTTTATTCTGCATTTATTACTTTAAGAAAAGCCCTTAGTGCAAAGTGGGGAAGGAAAAATTTGTTCCGTATGTAGTTTGTAGTAACTTCTTCTGCATTTTATTGACAGAGCAACAGCACAATATAACAGAAATTGTTTCTGACAGATACATTTTCTTTCTGAAGAAAACCACCGTAGTCTCACACACACCACCCCCAGTTTCTAATCCCATCTGGAAAATAAGAGTGCTCAAAGAAATTTATGATCATCTGTTACTATAGACCTTCGCAATACACAATGGCATCACTTGGAATTTGATAAAACCAAGGAGAGGGAACCAACAGGGTGCCGTTGTCACACACGCCAAAGAGGAACCTCTGTTTCAGTGCTAAACACTGTAGAGAGGCTTTTAGTATCTTGCAATGGTTAAGACAAAAGGTCTCAACTAAATTGGAATTTAATCAGCAAAACAACATAAACTGCAAATGTGTTAAATTCTATATAATTAAAAAAAAAACAAAACCAAACTCTGTAGAAAGAGAAGCCAGTAGGAAAAATGTTAGGAAGTTTCCTCTCTATGTGTTTTAAAAGCAAGGACTCGAATCTTTTCCATATTCCATAATTTGAACAAAGACAACACATGCAATTGCTCAGTTTTTTGAGTGTTACTTTAAACACACAAACTGGGAATTTGGGCAAAGGTAAGAACTGAAAGAAAACCCAATTATGTACCCGACAAAGATAAAAATACATTGTTCCTGACAGCATAGGCAGAATTAGTAATGAAACAGGCACAAGGTGTTTCAGATAACTTTGCTCTTTGTACTCAGGTAAGTCTTCCTACGAGCACCATAATCACCAATATTACATTATCTAGTAAAACTGACCTTGCGATTAACATCAATTTATAGTCTCTTGAAATTCATCTCTTCCACATCAAATATAGTTTATATAAGGTGACTGTTTCAGCCATTTTTGGAAAGCTATTGAAATTTTTCAAGTAAAAGGCTATTTTCTAGGCAAAACAAAGAAAAAAAGATATATTTCTAAACAGAATAAGAAAGAATTGTTTCTATTAGTATCAAAGAACAAAAGCAATCATCATTATTGCTCAACAGATGTTAACAAGGGCAAAACCAAAACGTGACTCTGAAGCAAGGCTCAAGGGGCACCCAGCACCCTGCCTGCTGTGCTGACGGGCTCTTCGCTTTCCGCTCACGGTGCCAGCGAATATTAGCTGCGACACAGAAGCAGGCCAAATGTAATGAGGGAGAGAATGTGTACTTGCTGAATTTGTAAATATTATTCTATGGCTACTGTTCAACTGCCTGTTAAAAATCTCAGGGACCATCTTAAATGACCTGGGGTTTTGCAAACAAAACACAGTGCCAGTTATCCACACAACCCAGACTGTGGCTGCATCAGGAAATCCATTTTCTAGAGGTATTACAGCAAGTAATTCCGACTAATAATACAGTAGCACTACATATTATACTGAGCCCAAGGGGAGGAATCATTTATTGAGTTTCAGATATCTGCTACAAATCTCTTCACCAGGCTTTTATAAATCTTATTCAAGATATACATTGTTCAGTGTTGTTCCACTGTACCATGCCAGTCAGCCTATATCTAAAATACCAATTGTGCCTCTAGATATGCAATTTCAGACAAAAAACACCAGGAATTATGACTTGGCTCTTGCCTAAGACGCAGAACTAGCTTACAAAATTTCAGTAAAAAAAGATCTTGAAAGTATTAAAAAATGACCGCTTCCATTGCCGTAAATAAGAAGTCACATTAATGTCACCAAAGTATCAAAACAAGTCTTAAAAAACACCTCTTGAGACCTCTTAATTGGCTGCTTTCTCACTCCATAAGAGTAATTTCTCATGTACATAAAATACCAAAAAAATAAAAAAGGCAAATTACATTTCTTTCAGTTTAAGCTGTGAACAGTTAGGACAATCAAGCAACACCTTGAGTGATAAATAATAGCATTACCGTTTTAAAGTTTAATTTTCCCAAAAAGTTTCATGCACTGTTGAATTTCTTCTGTGCTGTTGTATACATACAACATTAAGAAAAAGGTTGGTTGTATATCTCCAGGAAAGCTGATCCTTACTTCTAGATAGCTTAAACTTGGCCATCTTCTGGCTTCAGGAAGCAGCAGAACAACAAATCTGTAAACTCCTCTGCTTCCTCTAGATACCATCCCAAGGAGTATATTTTGACACATCCTGAGGGTATTTAAAAAAATTTCCCAATTTTGTATGTAAAAGGAAAGAATAAAGGGGAAAAAGAGGCGGACACTGGGGAGGAACTAGAAGTAGAGAAAGCAGCATGAGTGGAAATGGAGAAAAATGGAAAAGGAAGTGCAATTACTCTGTTTTCTCGTTCCCCCTCTATATGTGGCCTGCCTCAATTCCTTACTCTTAGACATTCAAAACTGCAGACTCTTAACAAGCAGAGGGAAGCGCTATGCCTTCATACTCACAGATGTTTTAGGTTCTTTTTCATCTGCAATAAATGTCAGCAACACTGGATGCACGTTGTCTCCTTGTGGATGGGGAACGTTACAGAGATGGTGAGGAGGAGGAATCAGGGATTTTTACTAGTATTTACTGGTACTAATTTTACACAGGGAAGCATGGATCCTTTGCTAACATATGCCAGCAGAGATCTTCTGATCTAATTTCCCAGATTAAAGCAGCTGAAACAAAAAGAGCTAGAAAACCAGTCTTCAAATGACTCAAATAATAGCATTTTATCAGAACTCATAACAAGAGAACAAAGAAAAAAATGTTTTGGTGAAAGAGCTAGCTGCAACAGGAATGGATTTGCATCACAGAACACTCACGCTCTGGCAGAGTAAGAAAAGCAGGATTGCCATGGGAGTGGTGTGCAATAACCACAGCCTCTCCTCACCAGCAAGTTGGGCTCGCTGTTAAACCCCTCTTGCTCTAGTTTTGCTTATAGCTTAGAAAAAGTCACGATACTACGTGTTACCATGTTCAGTGTCATGTCAGAAAGCAAAACCTGGGACGCTTGTTTGCCTTTACCTCACGTATGATAAAGGAATAATCTAAGAAGAAGTACCTTTCCTTAAATAAGACAGCGCTATGTAAAACACAGGTCTGGCTTCTCCCTCACATAGATGGCACTGGATCGCTCATCTGTACAATTAGTTCCCTGTGAAGGGACAAATTTTCACTGAAACCACAGGAAACTCATTGATGAAAGACTACATGGGAAAGCAGCACACATTTCGAGCTGAATATTGTTCAGCCTGAACATTCATTTTAGTACATTGCAGCAAGAAAACACTGTTCATTCTGTGACCTCTGCTGTCCTTCCACTCGAGCAGACATTCTCCATCTCTTGCATAAGGCTCATGATGCAGATAACATCTCATTTTTCAGAGCACGACCATAGTGTATCGGTACAGTTTCAAAAATTAATAGAAATAGTAGAAGATCACTGAGAAATATGTCTCCAAGCTCTTCCTAGAGCTACCTTTTTAAAGTATTGTGAGAATCAGGGCAGATTCCTATTAACTCAAGCATTCAGTAAAGACTACGGGTCTACTGGAGAAGAACAGGGTTTAGACCCAAACAAGCTGGTTCTGTTCACAACAGCCCAAGTGTCAGAAACTATTTTAGAATACGGGACTTTTGTCTGCTGATAAATAGCACAGTTTGAGTTGTGCCTGCACAGCAGCTGGTACGACACACTACCGTACCCAAGCAGCTGCTTCCACCATACTGCCTGGTCACGTGTCAGTGCACTGTAAGATTTTAGGATGCTATTTTCAGCATCGGCCGCAGTGCCCCAAGGCCATAGCATACAGTAACATATTGCCAACATTCATGAGAACACACAGCCCTTAGGAAAATATTAAGTCAGCAAGCTTGAGTTGTAGTGGGTGGCTTTAAAAACTCAGTGCCTGTTTGTCTGCAATGCTCGCAGATGATGCAAAAATGATCCGTGGATATTGCACAAAAAGGAGAGGTTAAGCTTTTATTGCACACAGGCCAGGTGGACCTGGAAACTCTGCAAAGCGGAGCACGACAGCACCATACTAAAAACTAGTTCATTCATTTAGAAGTACTTTTAAATGTTTATAGTTACTGAATAGGTTTGAAGTGATGTTTGGAACAGGCTATCGCATATTGAAGTACATTCTGCAGGAAGTGATGCAACAAAGAAATATTAAAAAAAATAAGACAGAAGTCTTATACAACTGAAAGCATTATTTGCTGAGATACATCATAAAGAAAGTAATGTGAAATTAAGATAAATTTAAGATATTCTCAGGGCTGATGAACAAGCATTTAATTAATTCTGTTGTATCTTCACCAAAGGTTTCTAAACTACAAAAAAACCCCAAACTCCACACATTCCAAACTGTTCCTCCTGATCCAATACTACAGAATGATTTTCTGTAGCATATAAAACCCAGTCACAAAAAAAAATAAGATTTTCTTCCTTATTTCAAAATAAGCAATCTACCACTGATTATAGTTCTTTAGCCATCAAAATATGATCTACCACATCTTTTTTATCTGTTCCCATCATATAATAATGAAGTATTTTTCTTTACACAGAAATAATTCCTCTTGAAAAAAAAAAAAACATCCTTAAGAGCACAGGGCATTTTGAAGTCAACCTTCCTCCAAGGTACTCCCAGACAACATCTTCAAAATTAAAGTGTTCTACTTGTGGCAGTATACGTTTGCAGAGGCATGTCAATTACTGATGCATCCTTGAACTGCAGCAAGGGGTTTTTAAAAACATAGCAACCCCAGACCAAAGATCGTGTTAGCACCACTACCAACAGCAGCCCGGGAAGTGAGCTGGTTTTGTTCAGTCCTTTCAGAAACAAAAACTTTTCCGTCACCTGCAGTACAAAGCACATGGTACCTGCGTGACTGGCACCACCTCCCTGTGAGCCTGACGGGACACACGCAAACCCCAGAGAGGGAGGAAGGTCTCTCCCTCAGCTCACCGTGGCCTCTGGTTAGCTCAGAGGAGTAAGCAGGGAGCTGTTTTGGACCTCCTTCTGAATTGTATGAAAAGCCTACATTTTGTTTCTTACCTTCTCACCAGCTTTTAGTGGTACGTTACTTAACATCCCTCCAAGTTCGGTTTGTCTCTGTGTACCTGTTCTCAGAATTGAATTGGAAAAGCCCTCCCAGTGATGCGCAAGGTCGAAGCCTTTTAACATGTGCGTAGTTTACATCTCTTTTGTAAGACATCTCTGTACATAACCAGACACAACAGGCATGAAGATCAATTTAACGTTGTTCTAGTTCACTGCTTGCTTCTTAAAAATCAGCTTGCAGATTTCCCTCAAGTCACTCAACCCTATCACATGCGTTAAGTAACTTGAAATGTGTTAGTGAAATGCTGAAGGCCATCTCCTGTCACCAACTTACAGTTCTAACAATAAGGGAGTTAAAAGTTCAAGTAAAACTAATCTATGATCTTCTCATCTCTTTAAAGCCCGTTTAAAAATGCAAAGCCAAAGAACAGCAGACATTAAGGTCAATTAGCAATAGTTTTCTGGTATGGAAGTGGAAATTGTACATGAAATATCAACAGAGCTTTCCAGCTATGCACTGTGTCCAGCTGAACATGCGCGTACCATCCTGCTGTGACATTTCAGATCCTCGTTTAGAAGCTTAGTACTTTAGATGACTATAAGTGTACAGCTGCACAATAAAGAGATGACCTTAAATAGACTTTAGGCAACCAGCTTTCACAGCCTGTGTCAGCATGTCTTGTCTTTTTTTCTCTACTAGGTTTTATATAACAAAGAGGAAAATTCAATACTATGGAACACTGAAAAGATATTTCTTCCTACCTTCGTGTAAAAATGGAAAAAATTTACATTTAATTTGTCCATGAGAACATTTCACATAATTCCAATAACATGTAGGAAAGATATGTCTTATAGATCTATCTTATTTTAAATTAAGTGGAACATCATGAAAAACAGCTAAAATACTGTAGGCTATAACCATTTCATTAATCCTTTTTTCTTTCTCCAATTAAAGAGTTTAAATTTGGCTTTAATGCAAGCACCTCCCTTATCATATAGAAAAATTCAAGATTATCAAGCTAAAGAAAAAAAGCTGCAAACTCCAATGATTAAAAGTAATTTTACACAATTTACAAGATTTATGGAGAGAAAAAATTGTCCAAATCTCACAGGAGAAGGAAGATGGAACCATGAGGTTTTATTTTGCAAAAGCATCCTTAAGATTTGAGCTGGGTTTTCACTTTATCATCAGTTTTATTGGATTTGATAACAGTGGAAATAATAGTTTAGAAGGATATGTCTGGCTTTAAAGACGTGTACTGAATTAAAAGTGCCTTTTTCTAATGCTTTGTGACTCCTGTGCCTAAGGAAACATTTGCAGGATTTCAAGAGCTGGAGATGTCCCTTGTGCATCTTTCCAAAGAGGGAAAAGCATCTCCTATCTCATTTTTGCACTTCTCCATAACTGTGGTACAGCTGCTTAGAGCACACTTTCCAGTCGATTTTCCCAGCAGGTAGTTACAGACAGCAGCCATCAATGAGTCACTCGGTTGAGAGTCTTCTTGGGGCTCCACTGCCAGCCAACATGAAGCCAATAAAAGGGTTTTAGGGCTCTCAGTCCCTACTGTGACAGTCAGCTGCTGTTTGTTTCTGAATTTGGGAATCTTATTCCTTAAGCTGGAAAGTAGTGCAAACAAGACTTTCTTTTTCAAAAGGAAACATGAACAGGATGAAACACTTTCCCTTATTAGCGTGAAATTTCAATTTTGAGGATACGCTTTCATAACTCATTCATTTTGCAGGTTTGAGCAGGAATGTTCTTGAAATCCAGAAAAGTTGCACAGATCATGATGGAAACATACATTATTCATTTGTATTAACATGTCAGAATTCAGAGGCAGGTGAAGACTTCTCAATAGCATAGACATCATATACGTTTTGCCATGCCAAGGGTTTTGCTGTCATCTCCATAGCAAAAAACCCCCTTGGTTTTGCAGTAATGAAAGAGCAGGTACCAGGAACAAAGATTTGCAGATCTCTGGAGTTACTAGTAACAATACAGAAATTTTGCTGATGCTAGTCTCAAATCAAGGTAGCAAAAGGTGTCAAGAACATGTATCATCTGCCGAGAAGCTTGAACGAATGGTCTATGTATATTAATGAACACTGCATTTAGAAAAATCAGAAGTGGGAATAATCTCTTCACAACAGCTGCCGTTCAAGCATTTGTCCACTTGATTTATTAATAATATTTTTGAGAATGTCACTTGAATGCTGAGGATCTGCTGCTGTGACAGCTCTTGGACACACACTTTCTACCACACGTTTCAGCATCTAAGCATTCTGGCGTTGAGAGCCTTACCTCTGCTCCAGAGTTAATTGGCGTAATTCCAATTAAGAAGGGCTTTACAAATATCACTGAAGAAATGTCTAGATGAAGCTGTCACTGCCTTACTAACTACATTGCAATAACAGACAGATACTTGAGGACCTCCCGTTGAAAGAAAAAACATAGCATGCCAGTATGTCTGAGTTACTTTTTTTCTTTTAAGTGTACCTCTCACATTATATTTTGGATTTGCTTCATGAAATATTGGATGCGAAATAGATAGGCTACATCTTCTCTGGTCATAGCCTGTGTAAGAATTACTTACCTTAAAATCAGTTGTCTAATAGACTGCTTAATATACTCTGATATTTCACTGTCAAAATTACAGTGAAAAGAGGAGGAAACAAAGCACCATCAATCTTCTTTGTCACAAAAATTGCATGAGAAAGATTAAAATTAACAGTGTTTTGAGGAGTATAATGTCAATGTGCTCTCTGAATGCATAATTTATAAGATATGCAGCTGTTTTCATTTATCTTGAAATAAGGCAGAAAGAGCTCTGTGAAGAGAAAAGAAAGGGCCTTATATTCTACAGCCTCAGTTCTTCAGCAAGATCAGAAGACCTTTAAACTGGGGTGGTATTCCACTGTCTACTGCCCTTAGTGGAATGAGCTACCAGTGTTGAAGCATTCAGTTATTTTTCTACTGAAAAATATTCTATCTTATACCAAAATATGAAAAAGCCACTATTTGTGGTATCAGAATTATTTGTAACTACTTCTAAAAATTCAGTTTTAGAGTGTCTATAGTTCTTTTGACTTATTTGCTTTACAGAACAGAAATACTAATGTACATTGCTAAGATGAAAGTTAAGACGTAGCAAAGGACAAAGTAATTATTAGGCAAGAAAATTGAGCAAAAGAATTGTTTTGTTAGAAGAGAGTGGTCTGATTTGGATGCTATTTATGTGCAATTTATTGCACACTTCTTCTTAGGAAGAAAATAAGCTTTAGTTACTTCAGAAAATAAAACTATACTGTCAGTTTTAGGTTACCCGTTTTGAGCCAGGTTGCTAACCCTTACTTGCACTCCATGCATCAGACTGAAGGCAAGCTTCACTCTGGAGCACAGAAAAACTCAGATATCTAGTTTCCCTCAGCCCATTCCAGCTTTCCAAGTGTATCACAGTAGATTTTATGGCTTTACATGTGCTTTTTGCTCCCACCTCCCCGGTACAGCCCTATGGGTATGCCCATCAGCCCTCACTCATCCCTGGAAGGCTGCAGAACAGCTCTCCCGTTAATACTGCTCAGCACCTGTTCGTGGCAGCCGTCACAAGGAGGTGAAGGCTGATGGACCAGGACCACAATTACATGCAAGATGTTAATGAGAGAAGAGTCACTCGCGTCCAGGAAGCAGCACGGAATAGTTGCCAGCACAGGCTACTTTACAGGAGCTGACACACACCTTGGTGGTACAAGATTCAAAGCCTGATGGATGCTTAACTCTGTGGTGTGGAGGGAATCCAGATTTTCAAGGCAGCTCCATTTAGGTGCCAGCATTACCAGGAGCTATGTGATGTATTTAAGGGTGGCAACAAGAGAGCCTCTAGCTGCCTGTGGGTCCCTGCTGTCAGGGGTGGCTTCCGCACAGGGAAAGGACTTTGTAGGTCAGACCATCGCTCGTTTCTCCCTCCCATGAAAAACACACATGGAAAAACTGAGCAACAGATCACATCTGCTACAGCTCAGGAAACAACTTCTAGTGAGGACCTTGTCTGTGGAAGAAGTAAAAAAAGGAAGAGAGCACTCAGGCCGAGCTTTGAGACTAGCAAGAGGGATGCAGACACCAATGCAAAGGCATCTCCAGAAGCACCTCATGCCCCTTGCCATTTTGCATCCAAACACAGGGAGAATCACAGTGCCAGAATAACCTCAGTAATAGGTATGACACATGGAACAAACCCTTTGCAGTCGTCCACGTGCAAGGGTATACCTTGTGAATTTTGCTTCTTAAGTACAGCTTGGTGTACTTTGGCAAAAACCGGCTTCTGACCAGTCTTGCCCTGAACAGAGTTTTAAGCCTGCTCTGTGGATTAAGAAGAGTTTGAGGATCAGGTGATAACTACAGTCAGTCTTTTTACAGGCAAAGGAGGAAATCTAAACAGAAAGCAGAAGCGATACAAAGGGATGGAATTAGAGTGGCTTATTAGTGATGCTGAATACAATCACAAAGCCAGGCAGAGGAACATTTGAGTTCTGGCACATGATAAATGGCTACTATGTGGGTGTAGAAAATAAAAAGAACAAACCCCAGAAACACGTGTGAGGAATTCATGAATTTTTAACTCTTCAGAATCCAGCGAAATGACCTTATATGACAGTTGAGACCGTACAAGAATTTTTAGACATTGGTCTTAAATTTCTGAAGAAACTTTAGAATCTCTATGTAATGAAACAACCTTGGGTCTTCACGACTAATGCTCTATGTGCTGCCACGTCAGTGAGACAAATATTGCTGCACCAAATATAACAAGGCATTCCCACCCTCAGGAATAAATAAAAACCTGAACCAATGTCACTTTTCTGAAAGCCTGATTAGAATTCAAGTGACCTAATTCTGAGAGCTTCTGAAATGCAGTTTCTCTTTAAGTGAATCTTTTACACCTGCCAAGGGTACTGCACTCTGTTATTTAGACCCAGAAATCAGATTATAATTTATGTTTCTAAACTTTGTCAATGTTAACATCTCCTTTCCCTACCTGCAATCCAATAGTTTACAGGAATGACTAGCCAAGATCAGGGCACTACTCGGATAAAACACTGGGATGAGGATGATGCAGATCACAAGAACTGGCTCTATTTCTTTACAGTCCAAACTTAATAAAACCCCTCTCCAATAGGAAGGGATCAATTGACTACACTGGGGCTTGGTTTTGCTCCAGCAGTCAAACTGTTAACTGAAACTTTTGTCATGAGACTCTCAACTGATGATTGATAAAATATTATGGATATTATATAACGAAGCTAATGGAAATCTCTCAAAACAAAATATGACCAAAGACAACTGGCTGTAAGCTGACCAGCAATGAGATGAAATTGCAAATAAAAAACTGTAAGTTTTTTAGTATATTAAACTTTCCTTCCCCCAGGGAGCGACGGAGGTGCAAACTGAAAGGCGCTCTGGAGCGTGCCACAAAAAAAGTTTACAGCAAAATACGCAGTACTTTGAAATTTTCAGGCTCTCCAAGACGCAGTGCATATCTTTACCTTTTT
The DNA here is from genome assembly GCA_013401065.1 of Cepphus grylle. Lineage (NCBI taxonomy): Eukaryota > Metazoa > Chordata > Aves > Charadriiformes > Alcidae > Cepphus > Cepphus grylle. The sequence goes on from VZUD01000103.1 coordinate 14,061,711, forward strand.
TTAATTATTTTTTTTTTTTTTTTTTTTTTTTTTGCAGAGGTGTATTTGAAGCGTTGTAAAACAAATACCTAATAGTGTAACTAAATGGGATGGTGGGGAAGGTAAGTTCCGCGGCGGGATACAAAAGACTGATGTCTCATTTGTGCTTCACACAACTCAGCACATTCTTCTGGGAACAGCGACAGAACGGCTCCGACCCACCGAGGCACAGCGTGATAAATAGTCTGTGCCCCCAAACTTCTCTGCTGCAGCACTTGGCAGCGTTATCGAGCAGCCTTCAACTCAGAAGCATTTTAAGTGAGCAAGGAGAAAGTCTCGCAGAATACACTTAACACAGACAGTGTCCCCATCATTGCTAAACACCAGGAGCCACCACTCTGTCTGTTAACATTAATATTTATTTTAATATGACACTGGCTGCAGAGGAGGATAACTTTGCTAGTAAGGACCAAATTTTGGAAGAGTGATGCTCCAACAACAAACACTGCTGCTCTCAGCATCCTCACCTTAGGATTCACCTCCTGTGTTTTATAGAATCATAGAATCATTTAGGTTGGAAGAGACCTTTAAAATCATCAAGTCCAACTGTTTGGGATTTTTTTGATTCGGGTTTTCTTTTTCCTGCCCACAAGCTTTACCTGAAGGGAGCCCCAGCTTGAGGCAGTGTCTGATGTCCATGGGGGTGGCCAGTGAAGCTGCAAGGGCCAGGGCAGGATCAGATTAGTTGAAAAATGCCTGAAAGGAGCCCCATTGCTCTGCCTCATTGTGGAGCTCAGCCTTCTGCAGAGCGTATCCAGGGGACAACTCGCTCTCCTGCTTAAGCTCCGTTTTTGGAAGATGCTGATTTATCACCCCTACAAAGGCAGCAGGTGTTTCTGCTATTTGAACCTTGTATTGCAGAGCGTACTGACAACCGTCATTACTCTGTAGTGGCAGTTGAACTATTTTCCCTGTTAGAGGGTCACGGTGGTCGATCTCCCACCCCTGCCTGCAGCAGCAGGAGCACAGCACAGGTAGGGACCTGCTGTTCCCTGCGAGGCCTGGCAGGGAGCTGCTGGGAGCCATCAGCTGCTCACTACATATATCAATTTTACAACTTCCAGAAAATTCTGCAGCCTGTACTTGCAACACATATCAAGGCCACGTGGGATAAGGAAATGAGGGGAAAAGAATGAGGCCACTGGGAGATGTTCATAGCAACCATTGCATAACATGAGATCTTATTTTATGGAGTAACATTAAGATGAAGTGGTGTAATTTGATGTTTGTGCCTACTTCCCTACCAGTACTCTTAAAAAAAAAAATACTTGCCGTATGTAAAAGTGACATATACATTGACTTTAACTCATAAACTCATAACTGTGTGTTTACATAGAGAAACTTAAAATGACTTTTAGCTACATAACGGTTATATATTATACAACTACACATTGATCCCTCACACTGTTGTAACCATGCGCTCAGTATGATTACTGATAAGGACTTTAGTAGAAGCTTTTTCATCAGTCAAACCAGAAGTCCATCACTGCCTGCGTTATGGGCAGAGTACTGATTGCTTGTTATGGATGGCAAATGTTCTTTATTTAGTACTACTTAAATCAATGGAATAAATTAAATAAATTTTTAAAATCCAGAACTAATTTGCATGGAAGTTCATCATTGTGACTGTATACATCGATACAAGTAAAGTTATATTGGTAAATTGATGGGGTAAGGACACTGGCAAAAACGTGAGTGTATATGCACATCTACATGGACATGCATGAATACAGGCTATGTTTGCATGTATATATTTTATATAGACAGTGTATATATGTTTGTGTGCGTGTGCATCTCCAACAGAATATTATCTTTATTTTCACATAAAAATTCAGCCAAATCAGAGGGATGGATTTTGCCTGTTTCATATTCCAAGCCGTTTCAATTTAGATTCCTTTTAAAGGTTTTTTCAAATCTGTTCTAATTCTAGAAGACCGTTCCTGAGAGCCGACAACGTCAGCAAGCACCATCAGCAGATGAAAAGCTTTATTTTTCTCAAAGAGCAATTAAATTTTAAGAAAGAAAAGGTAAATATTTCATCTTTTCCCTAGGAGTTAGCAATAGGCTTAATGCAAAACAGAGAATTTCTTGGCAAGACTCCAGGCAGGAAAAAAAAAACAAAACAAACAAAAAAACCCCCACCAAAACCCAAACCAAACGCCCCCATATGTTTTGAATGGCAGCTGAGAGGTTACCTTGCTCAGGGTTAGTATACTCTACGGAGTTTCAAATATTTAGCTACTTTTTCATCCAGCTCTGGCCTATAGGGAAAAAGCATGCTGTACGCCACGACTCCTGAGCTGGCAGGCAGCCACTTGGAGACGTTTGGTGTTCAATGTTTAGCATCCAGGGTACGTTTCCAGTGGAACATTTTTCCTCAAGTAAAATTTTTTGTTAAATCAATAGTTTCTAGTCAAATATGACTAATAGTCAGCTCCTTTATTGTTATTAAGGATGAAGTTTATTATATGCTTTTAAATATTCTTTAAATTCAATGGTAGCCAGCCAGAGTTGGCCAAAAATTAAAAATCTTCAATTAGAGCTTAATTTTTTTTTTTTATCTAGAATCTGGAAACACCGCCTTTCATTTGGAAAGCAAAAACTCTGAAAGCTTCATTTTGAAGTACCTGGATGAAACCGCTGTATGAAAACCACTAACGTTAACGCTGATGTGAAATATGAGAATGTCATTTCACGCGTGTCAGACTGCCAGACAGATTTCTAGGCATTTAATAGCAAGTGTCAAAGTGGAAAAAAACCTCTGATCTTTACCCCTCAGCATTCATTGTACAGGAAGTGGCAGGGACAGGAAACAGACTTCACCAACTTTGATCAGCAGTTTGACAAAACTAAAGGGAATCAAATGAAAACATCATATTTGTGGGGAAAAAAGTCCAGAAAAAATGAAGTCGATGACTTAAACTTTCTTATAGCTTACATACAAGTAAGTTTTTTGTTCAAAAAGTTTAAGTCAAAATTATTTTGCTAGCTTATCTTCACTTACAGGATTTACACCATTGTTCCAAGCAGCGAACATGACCTCATATGTGTGTGACAAAGCTCCAAGGTGGATACTGTGACCATCGCCAACTTGGTTGTGTTTGCCAAAACACGAGAGGTAGATGTGTTTCCTCTGTAGTGGGGGGAAGAGTTCAGGGCCATCTTGAGACCATGAACCCCCTCCCCAGAAACAGATGACTGTAACACGCCTCGCCACGTGTCGGTAGAGGCACGGAGCTCACTGCCTTCACCTCAGTTTCTACATGCAGAGCAGGACAGCCCTGCACCTAAAGTAAGCGAGGCCCTGCTCTGCCTCCCCATTTACAGCATGACTGAGCCCAGTCCTGCTAACAAAGAATCTATTAAGAAGAGAATAGTAGCTATATATATTAATAATTATCACGTAATTTATTTCTTAGTGCTCCCCAGGTGACATTTCATTACTGCTGCACCTTTCCATTTGGAAAGATACGGAGCAAGAAACGGTGGATTACTTCTACATTAGGTAAACAGGCACCATGCTCTTAATATCATAAAAATTGGGAAAAAACCTGTTATGCTCCAAAGGAGGAGGAGGAAAGGTATACTGGCAAACATTTTAACTGTTTATTATACAGTTTCTTTACAGGTTGTAAACATGGCAAGCCAGTGCTGCTAGAAACTTTGATCATCTTTTAAAAATACATATAAACAGACTCATTAAGTGTGCCCAGAAGAAAAGAAATAACCCAGGACCAACACAAATAAAACAGGTAATGATTTCATAAACAATATCCCAACAGCCACAGCACCACTGCCAACTCATCCCCTGAGATAAAAGGGAGAGCAGGAGATTAGCTAAAGTGAAAAGAATTGGCCCAGCTGTTCTGGCCATTCAATTCTGAACACCCATAAATACATGTGAATTGTGTCAATGTGTTATTGGACATAGAAGTAATTTATTTTTTTTAATAAACTTGTGTACTAAGTCTTTTAAAAGCCAGCATACGGCTGTTTTCTAAACAGGCATATTCTTTTCCCAGTTAAATTAGTGGGATTCTTGCCACTGGCATCAGAATGGGAAGATCTAGACTACTATGCTGACAGCTATTATAGCATTATTGCTATTCATACCAAACTCTAGGCTTTGTGTAATATATTACACCCCTGTGGAAGGCTACTGGGAAAGCACCAGAAGATATCAAACGCAATCAAGAACACAGCTACTAAAAAGCAACTGTGAAAGCGGGGTAAACTTCAGCAAATATTTTCATGATTCTGCTGTGCCACAACTGCAAATATTTAACTAAATTAAACTGCTTATACAGAATATTCAATTTGTATTCCCATTTACTAAGTCTTGGAAGCATTGAAGTAGATATTAACTTTGCATTAAGCCAATGCATTCAGTAGAAATGTCACTGGCACCGCAGAGATAGTTTTCCTCTTTAGCTTTGCCAGAACGTCTTTTATTTCTACAGAGAGGAAAGATATTAATGTTAATTAATATCTGCATGAGATTCATATCTTAGTTTTGTGGCTCTCCTCAAAGCAAACAAGCAAAACTCAAAGCTAGATCAACTGTACTTTTTTGTAATATATATACACATATTAATGTGCATATGTATATCTTTTCTTGGTCATCCAAAGAAGAGCAATGAATTCCTTACATTCCTTATTGGATAATTAAGGTTACACATATCTGCAAGTTCAATTACTGCCCAGTTAGCCTACCGCATTCCACCAGTTAATTGAGTTAAATCAATTTGTTAACACATATTTAACCAGCTTCACTGTCAAGATGCAATTCTGTCATTCTTGCTTGAATGGAACATTAGACAGCTTTTTGAAACTGCTATCGTGCATTCATGCCGACTTTCTAAAATGAAGGTACAAAAAAAAAGTCAAAACCAGTCGTGATGCTCTATTGTAGACAAATATTCATTTAATTATTAATTTAATAGGATCATACGATTGTAAATTTACTGGTGGGCTACCTACATCCGTTAAAAAGCATGCAACCGGCACATGATCCAAAACCAGCTCTTGTCAACAAAAGCCAGACGAGGGCAAATCCCCCAGGGCAGTGTTTCACTTCAGTAGATCTCTGTACACACTCCTCTGCAAAGACCTTAACAGGCAGGGACAAGGGTTTTTCAGGTACCGGTGTTGCTGCTCTCCGTGACATAAGGCTGGTGTAGGTGGGTAGGCACAGAGAGAGTAACGCTCGTTACATCGGCAACCTGGTGGAAGAGCTCAGGAGGGTTCTGCTGTTAGTAGTTTTCAGCTGCTTTGTAAAACATGGGCTTACTGGTCTGTCCTCCCAGAATGTTAAAAAACAAATGAACAAAACCTTAAATATTAAGACAAAGCAAAATGGACAAAATCCACAAAAAAAAAAAAAAAACAAACCACAAAACCAATAAAGGAGAGCAGGAAGAAAACCCCATACCTCGTTTTGAGCTTTCCCTAAAGGCAAGCAGAGAAGTAGGATACTTTGTCCTTATATTTTCTGTGTTCTTGGGCTTTTACGCCACTGCTAACAGTGTGAGAAAAAACAAGCTGGAAAACATATCGGACCCAGATACATGATCTAACTGAAAAGAATATCACTAGTGGACACCCTTTTCTTTTACAGAAGAAAAAGTGCTGAAGTGATATTAATATACTGAACATCTGTGGGAGATTTAATTCACTCATCCTGTTATTCTAACGGGAGTTTTATCCATGATTTATGGTTTCTTTTTTAAACAAGACTTATAAATATGCATAATAAAGCAAAGAAGAATTCCAAGTCTTTCTAGCAGCAAAAGTACGATTAGAAATAGATTTATCATTCAGAGACTCAAAAAGACTTTCATAAATATTTTTTCAAATTTCAGAGCTTTCATAGCTGTGCAGAGAACAGTCTTGCTTCAAAACAGATTCTCAGGAACTGCAAAGGCTCTCAATAGATGGATAAATTAAGTGCTTAAATTATTTTGAAACCTTTTAGAAAAAGAAAACGTATACTCCTTTCAGGATTTAATAATAGTAATTAAATAAATAAATAAAAAAATCCCCAAAACCAAACCCTGGAGAACTTCAAGAGGCAAAGAACTCTGCCGTATTGTAGGTCTAAGCTATTTTAAGCTTTGATCTCCAGAACAAATTAAATTATTTTGCTGAGACACAGGGCACCAGAATTTACCACCATAGCATATTGGTAATGAAATCAGATAAACAATCTGAAGTAGGTATTAGCACTTAGTAGTACATTACAGTTTGTTTTAATAATGATATAGGAAAAAGTAAAGTCTGCTGATTTAATAAAATGCCTTTAACGTTGGTCAGCCCAAAGTCTTTGAGTACACAGAACACCTCACTGCATGGAGTTGCTTCTACATAATCTTTAAGAAAACCTATCACGAAAAGCAATTGAAGTAGGTCAAAAAAACCCTCCTAACCAGACTCCCCAGCCATCACAGAATGGTTCGGGTTGGAAGGACTTTAAGGATCATCTAGTACCAACCCCCCTGCCATGGGCAGGGACACCTCCCACTAGACCAGGCTGCTCAAAGCCCCATCCAGCCTGGCCTTGAAAGGCACAGAACACAACTGCCTACCCTGCCCATCCAAACCGGGTTTGAAAATCTGCTAGGAGAGTACAGAAGAGAAAATGGAAACACGGAAACACCAGTATGATGCTTAAGAAAAATTAATTATGATATTGTTCCACTATACATAATGTACGCATATGAGATCATTTGCCCTGTAAATACATGAGCTCATGCTTGTAAACTGTTGGCCATTTATTTGTACAGGGCAGGAAAGAAAGGGGAAAACCCGTGGTATGATTTAGGTAACCATGTTAAGGCCAGCAAGTTGTGAATGGCAAATCCTTCAAGCAACAAACAGTGATTAGTTGAAATTCAGACTTTGAAATATGTTGTATGGTGCTGCAGAACAAAAACTGAATATGAAATAGGAAAAAGCAAACAGGAGGCAGCTTGGGTACAGGAATGGGTTAGCCACATGCAAATCCATACAGGCAACCTTCCTTCCACACAGCAAGGCTTTAATAGAAGCACATTCTTGAATTTCCAGCACTTCTTTCTAGGAAAGATTTGGATGAGGTGTACAAGAGCAGTAAGTGATCAGAGATGCTAGCCACATGATCCACAAGAAACAGCTGCAGAAATGATGTCTATTAAATCGGGGAAAGACAAGACTGGATACAAGGATAAGTCTTATGCTCCACAAAATATTGTCACCAAAAAAAAGGGAAATTAAGTGTTCTGCAAAGCAATTGTAGATATGGCAGCAGGAAAAGCTTACGTTAGGTATAAGCAGGAGTGTTTAACTGTAGCTATAGTTAAATACAGAAAGAGGTTACCTGGGAGCTTTGTTAAGGCCAGCTTGGACAAACACCTGTCAGAAGTGGTTTAGATTTAGCTGATCCTGCTTTGGGGTAAGCAGGTGAACCAGTCACCTTTGACATCCTGCCTTCTGAAGAGGTTTCATGATTTGCATGCAAAAACTGCAAGAACGTTTAAAGCGTATGAGTGTCATAATTCAAGTCAATCTCTTCAGAGGAATTTACAAACACGATTTTATTTAAGTTAGATCAGATAAGCAACAAGCAGCTACAACCACGTAGCTCTGCTCCCTCGGTGGTGGGCATCACTGCTACATGTAATGGTCCTCCAGACATCAGTGTCAGGCCGCTCTAAACACACCTCACTGTTGGTGCTGCACGTCTGGCAGAGGACACACAAGCTGTAACGTGAACACTGCCTCAAAAACCGGTTTGCGAACACTGTGGGTCTGACAGCAGTCAGAGAGGGAAGCAAGGCAGAGTTTTGACTGTGGCCACACCTCGTATTTAATTCTACATCAGCTACATGCAGTTAAAACACTACGAGCTGCTTGAAAAAAAAAAAAAGCCAAAACCAAACCCACAAACCCAAAAAAACCCCTGTCTTCTCATTGCTATGTCACCTTAGCCAACAAATCGTCATTTTAAGGCAAACAAACCATAATTATGCTATTGTTCAAACAGATACTTAGAAATGTTTCTGCATGAATGTTTATAAATCTAGAGACTGTGGTTTCTGAGGACAATTATTAACAATCACTCGGGCAGAAGTTGTTAGTCAAGTATATGATTACATGAATTTTTCTTGAATTTTTGGGTGAGCCTGTGGGATCACAGGTGGTAGAAATAAGGAGTATTGCCATAAATTCACCATCATATGTAAACAATTCTAACTCTCTGCTAAAACAAGACAACCTCATTGAGAGCTGCTGGCCTTTACTCAAAAATATGATCTCAGCTATTCTGCTTCACAAATATATGGAGTTTTAAGGATTAACTTCCCATAAAATAGGTTTAAACTTTGATTTTTAAGTTATCATATTTATACCTTTTCTATTCCACAGTCCAAAAATCAGAGTTTCTCAGAAGAGTCTTGTATAAAATACTTTTAGAATGAATATTTAAAGCACAGGTACTACGGAAACAGGAGTTACAGCTTATTTGTGGAACTGAGTCCAAGATTCAAACTGTTTGGATTCCGCTCTGATATGACTGATTAGATTGCTTAGTCACACCAACTGATAAAATCAGAGAAAGGTAGCACCAGAATAATCAGATAAGCAGAAATAGGTAAATCAAGCCCCAGACAGAGTATTACAGTTCTAATTAAGGGCTAAAACCTTTCCTAAGCAGATTATCTGTTAATGGCATATTTTATGCAAACTTCAAACTCGTATACCTGTCAAAAATTAACACCTAGCGCTAAGATGTATGGTCTATTGCCTGGAACATTTCTTGCTTCTAGACCTAATATTTATTAGTATTTGTTATTTTTGACAGTTACTGAAGGCTCATTAAAGACATTTGAGAAGAAATGCTCTAAGCATTAGCAGGTTGCTATTTTAAGATAAGAAATACTTAGTACTATCTTATTTTTATTCAGGATAAGAAGATACTTACTTCAGTTTTAACAGTTACCCAAAGCAGTTTGGTCCAGATTCTTGAAGATGTTAAGGCTTTTTTTTTTTCTTCAGTGAGAATAAGCATCCGTCAGGGGTATGTTGTTTTTTTGCAAGATAACATCATTTGATGTTTTTAAGCAAGTGGATTGTTTAATGCAAATATGAAAGATTAACAGCTATTTTAAGGAGAATTTTCATTTATTACTTATTTAATATTTAGACTGTTTAAGCACCCATCCCTCTGAACCATTATCTCTACATGCTGCCAACCTATGAGACTTGGGAAAATATATGAATTTTGTCAAAAACTTTCAGAGAGAGTTTTGAGGAGAGGTCCTATGGGTTCTAAAAAAATCATTTTACACCATTGAACTGCTGCCTCAAAATTTTGTCTTAGGAACTTGCTTACCATGAAAGAGTGCTATTCAAGTAGCATAAATTCTGCAAAGTTCAGTATCAACACACAACCTGATAGAAGAAAAAAAATAAAGCAAGCCAAAACCACAAAAAAGGACAGAGATTTTTAGGCAAAACGTGGCTAAAGAGATAGCTTTCTAAGTTGTAGTTGATTTGAAGGGTTTTATAAGTACTACAGTGTCTTGAGATTTACTAAAATAACAAATTTACTCATCAAGCTTGTCTTAAAAAAAAAAAGCAAGACAGGTTAAGGTTTCTGGTTTATACCCTTAATGACTATTGGAATAAGACTATTTCTTCAAATTAAACAGAAGTATTTTGATATTTCCACAGTTATTTATACATCTGCTTTTGCTTGATAAAAGACACGTGAGTAAGAGGAGAGGCTGTCCATTTGGCCCTGAAAGAACCATATCCTATAATCCTTCAGAATCAGTTAGCATCACTCTCCAAAGTTAACTGCACCCCCTTGGACCTTCCAGGGGCTGCTCTTGATAAAAACCCTCCAACTTGGTTTGAAGAATGTGCCACGGTTTGACCTGAAATTCACTTTTTAATCATCATGTTGACATCACCTTTCAAAATAAAGGGAGAAAAAAAAAAAAAGAAGAGATGGTATTTTCTCAGTTAAAAATAAGCTCTTAAGGATTTATGTCCCTTACAGTAGCAACGGCTAAAAATTTGGAAAGGAAAAGTATTTTGTTAAAAGTGGTCCTTGCTGATAGTTCCAGCTGACACAGGAGACACTGCTTTCCAGAACAGTCCCCAAACCAGCCTCTGTGAGTATCACTGTCTTATTACCACACAGAAAAACACACTCATGGCTAACTTACGAAACATATTAAATAATCACTGTAAGTAAGCATTTTAAGCTTCATTCTAGTAAGGTTGTAATGACAAACCACGTGAGTGAAGTTAGCATTACATCTTTGACCTTTGATGCTTGCTTTCAGCAAGTGTTTGAATGCAGATTACACGAGGCTCGTGAACAGTCTGATTAATTTTAACTTGCGCACTGATATCAGCAGGGTTAACCTCAAATTCATGTGTTTATGACTAAATTACTTTCCCTTAAGCATATATAAAGTTCATCACACTTAATATTTTGTTAATTGATGATAAATCCCTGGGAGCAAGAACTGCAAACGGATCAGAATACTTCCCGGTACAGTGAAGTTCTCATCCTGTGCAAATATCTTTTATTCCCATAAAATTGATTAACAATATAAATTAAGAATGAAACCGCTCAAATGGGAGAAATCACTACTTACTTTCAACAACACACCAAATACACAGCAGTTTCCAGGAGACTATAACAACCTTCAGTAGCCTAAAAATTGCGACAGTATTCTGGGAGAAATTAATGACTTTCAAAAAGGTGAAGTAAATCTTTTGTACGTGAGTCGCTGGCTCTCTACCCATTTTGCAGAGCTTCAGAACTACCTCCCATTAGTTTTCTTAAAACAAGAGCTGACAAGCAGGCAGATTGGAAGGCAAGAGAATCATCTTTATGCAAGACACTGAAGAATAAGCAGCAAAATAATTGAATAAAAAAACAGAACATGTGGTTTTAAAATAAAGCTGAGTCTCTTGGTTCCCCCCTCCCCCCCCCCATATATAAATATTGCAAGACAAAGCACGGGAATCCTTTTTACCTAAAACAAGCCAAACGAGTCTTGCTGAGAAGGCAGCATGGCTCAAAAGAAGGGAAGTCAGCACTGTCACTACTCTGCTACTTTTAGAAGATGCTGCTGCCAAAGTCTCCAGCATTTCACATACAAGGCACTGCTATAAAATCGTGTGGTTCTGCTCACCGTTTGCCCAGAAAACCCTGCCCATTAGAGCAAGGGAAGCAAGTACACGGGGATGTTAATTCTTTAGGAGCCCATGTGTGAACAAGCACCTAACTGCTATTACTGACAATATGATCTCGCATTATAAAGCAAACCAGTTTTACTTTTTTTCTGCATCTTTTTCAGATAAGAGCGCTACGTAACGGCAAGCTTTATGCTGTAACACAGACCCTCCTCCCAGACTTCTTCGCAGGTAAGGTTCATTGATGGCGCAAGCGTTTTGGTTTTCGAGTACTTATGCAGCGCCACCAGAAGAAAGTACCAAAGGTAAGCTCTAGGTGCTTCCTTTTAAAGAAACAGATATTCAAAGAATCAAGTACTCCACAACAACACTATGTGAAATGTAATCTTTAACCATGCGATATAAAGAACTCTACTGCTCGCATTCTATCAATTTACTGCTAGTTTCTTGAACTACATCCTAAGTACTAGCTGGATCTATAAGCGGCCTTTTACAAGACGAATCCTTTGCATTTCATGCATGCTCTGTCAGACATAGGGAACATTTCTGGGGTCTTCTCACAGAAGTCAATTCTGTATTCCTCCCCGAACCTTGGCACATAAACCAATGTCCTGGTTTGGGGTGAAAATGCACCAATTTTCTTTTCAGTAATTTTACTGTGTTGTGGTTTTGGGCTGGGCTGGCCAGCAAACAAACGACAACCCAATGCAAACACAAACTACTTTGTTCAGTGGCTTCACTCACTGTGCAGTGAAGACCCACTAGTTTTTACATCTGAAGAACAATTTTGATTTTCCCCTTTTTCCTTTCCTCGCGCTCCCCAAGTCTAGTAGGCTCCAGTCCCATTTTGCGTGATGCCAGCTTCCCTGTCAGCAAATGCAGGTATTCTCCTTTCCTCCTTCTTATTACGTTTCTCAGTGATTCAGTTATTTCCTTCTGATAGAAGGGAAAGCAGAGGCACCTCCCAGCACCATAACCTAGGCCCATACAGTCCTATACGAGGGCAACTACTTGGTAAAAGCTACAGTAACCTATAGCTGGATTCATTCCAAGACCTCTTTCAAAAATAGACAAAACCAACATTGACCGCATCTATTCATGAAACACCCACGGAGTAATTGGCAGTATTTATCTTTAGCACTCCAGGATCAGGAATTCACCTCTGTGAGCCCCAGGGACCTATTTCTTGGGTTTGCTGTGCACCTGCAGTAACTTTTGGGCCATTAGACCAGATATTTCTTCACTTCGTTTCTTTCCTCAATTAAGCTAATAGCAAGTTTTGCTTAGAACTGCTGGCACAAGGTATAATTCAGATGACAAAACAATTTTAGAAAGCTACTGTAGCTGTACTGTATGTGGTTAGCAAATTAGTTATCTCACAAATCAGAGTGCCCATCAAGTACGAGCGTTTCTGGGTTGCCTACAGTAACTACTATTTTGTTCTTGCACCGTTTTTTTCCAAATACAGAATTTTGTCACTGGTGTTCTAATTATTAACGCTGGGGGGTTAACACATGTGTTTCCTCCCCATTTATCATAGGAAATAATGAGTTCTGAGAGTAGGAAAAGAAAGAGCTACTGATAACAACAAGTATGGAGCCGTAACAAGATTCTTTGGGACATTCTTAATTCAGTCTTGTGAACGTGGTATGTTTAAATGGCCAATAATAACTGCACAAAAGTACAATATTCCCAAGGCACCAACCATGTCTCAAATCTTCACAGACCAAGTCTCATCCGGAGCAAAGCAAAATCATTAACAGCTTTCCAGTCTAATTTGTATTTTGTCCTTTTGCTACCTGAAATTCTGCAAACCGTGCTGCTCCGTTCCTCCTCGCCGGTTTCCAAACACAGCTCTCCTGCTAAGTAGGTTCATTCACGAAAGGCGCTCTTCCTTATCTGCAATCTAAAATGCGTGCATTTGTCATAGACAGCATGAAATCCTTGTCAGTGTGCTTAAACCTGATCAGCATCTGTGAGCAGAAGGGTCAGAGAAAGATCCTTTTTGATATTCATCCCGGATTGTTACATAGATACACAGATTCTGTATGGCCTCAGGTTACGGCTAATGCATGTGGCTGAAAAGTTTTGCTATGGAAGTCCATTTCCAAAGCATATTGAGGATTCAATCAATGGCGAGAACACTAAAATAATCCGAAGCAATTTTAAGGCCTGTTTTTAACAAAAGCAGTTGATCTTTCATAGAAGAACTTAGCCACTGAAAGAGGAGAAACAATTTGCTTTTTGAACAATGGTAAAGTGAAGTCCTAAGAAGAAGGGCTGTTTTCCTTTTGTATTTAGAAAGGACCTGGATACAAAGGACGCTATTATTATTAATAGCCAGAATTGTAGCAGTTGCAGACAGCTTGGAATTCTGCCTTGAAACTATTTAATGATAGAAAACTTCCTTTATACAAAAATCACGCATCCTTGGTCAGAAAAATTTCCATTTGCTGTCAAAACACACAAACCCCAATTTACATTAGACCATTCATTTAATTTCTCCCACAATGTACCTTGTCCCCTGAAAAATCTCTTTCAACAAAAATTGAAAGAAATAAACCACCACCCAACCAAGACTAAATTCTGCTCCAGTTTGGAAGATGCGAAATTCTTTTTCGGCAAAAGGTTTCCCTTTCCTGGCAAGTTTAACAATTATATAATCCCTTTTTCGTTTTCTCAGAAAACAGATATATAGCAATTCCATTCCTGGATTTCTTGACCCAGGAATCACACATCAAGGATGAAAAGCTTTTGACTCTAACCTACCCATCTACCCTAGTCTAACCATGAAAAAAAATGGAAAAATTTGTCCCTGTTATTTCCAGATACAGTTCCAAAGGCCCAAAGAGGTTCTAACAGCTCAGCCAAGCAGAAACTGCATACGTTTCTTTCAAGTTTATTCATTTCAAGATATTTCTCAGTGAGTTCAGTACTCTGACTAGCTTTTCTTTATTCAATATCATCATCTGCAATCCACTGGAAGCTCTGTTTAACTTTTAATTCATCACTTGGAATACAATTCTTAAATAAAAATGTTCCCTTCATTTGAAAAAAGTTATTGTAGCTTTGAAAACAAAACATTGGACTAGAACATATATATTGGTTGTCTTTTATCACAAAAATCCATTAACCTCTTTAGAACTACTTGCTTGATGTAACCGATATTCTTTAAGATAAGCGAGCGTAGAGAGAAAAAAAAATCACTAGCAGAGGTTGAATTTAAAAATGAAATCTTCTCCTATTATCAATCTAGATTACACAGTTGTAAAATTTTTATGTATTTCATAATAACAGATACATCCATGTCATGAAACGATCATCTTACAAAAGTTATGTTTCAGTAAGAATTTCTGTGCAATATCTGAAAGATTCAGTTCTTCCTTAGATGCAGATTATGACTTCAATAAGCTGCTTCAAACTGAGTGCACCTCTCAACCTGCTACAGGTTATCTAAAATCCGTGACTGGATTCCATGACACACCAGACATTCCTGTTTACTGTTACTCTATTTTCTCTTAGAGGTTTGCAGGTGTGCTGGGTCTCTGCTCGTAGACTCTGTTCTCCAACACAGAACAGAAACCAAAGGTTTTAATCAGATAATTTATTGTCCCTAGGTTTATTGTAGAGGTCAAAGTCATCTGTTATAAGGTTATTTTAAATAAATTGCCTATTTATTGTGTGGCAAGGATATTCAGTCACTCTTTGACACTACATGTGTAAAACCAACCAACCATACAGAATCTACAGAAAGGCCTTTGTTGGTAAAAGAAAAAAATAATCATTTCTAAAAACTAAGAATTACTTCTCTAGTTAAAGAAAAGTTAGTAATGTCATAGAATTTCTTTCAATAGTGCCTCTAAATCTCTCTGTATTCCTCACCAGTAGAATATATGTATACATACATACGTAAGGTTTTGGATATACACCCATCTAATCCTATTTATGTATCTAGGATATATGTACATACACATGCATGTAAGTATACATGATTGGATATTCAGCTCCAGAAAGTCCCTTTGTGCCCTTTCAGTGGTTCAAGCGAATCTCGTGACCAGCTCAATGAGTCAAGCAGCAACTGCCCTGGCACAGCGAATGCCGGGGTGGCCCAGGACCAGCACGGGACACACAGGGGGAGGGCAAGGCTGGAAGGTGGAGCTGGGGCAACCTGCGTGCTGGGAAGCTGGCGAGAAGGATGCTGACTATACTGCAGTGCTACACAGCAACTATTCTAACAACTCTGGGAAGTTCTAGAGACAAATTTAAGGTAGATCGTCACATAGGACTACTCTCATTTAGTCTCTAATTTAGTACAAGACAGGCTACAGGTGTCATTAACGAAGTGCCACCCTTGCTTCCAAGCAAAACTGTAGGCGAGGTCAGTAAGGCTTAGCTGCGCCATATGTGCAATTACACATACACTTGCGTTTATTCTGTAGTACACCTTCCGTAACAAAACCTGGTCTTTAAGACTAACAACAATCACTCTGTATTTAATGCTTCATAATTATTCCTAATTAACCTACTCAGGCCCAAACACTTGGTTACGGGCTGGTGGGAATGGCAAGTGCCAGAGAATTGGCTAAGCAGCATAATAGAGGATTTTTCCTTTAATGTCTCTATTTCTCACAGCTCCCTGCCTCAGCAGATGATATGATTAGTAAATGCAATAGAAAATTCTCTAACACTGTCAAGAGGAAAAAAAACCTAATTATAACAGCAAAAGGGGTCAGAACAGATCTTGTACAAAGAACAAGAGTGCCTCTGCTCAGTCCTCCAGGGAACCCTGAGGCCTACCAGCATCTGAAAGAACATGATTTTGGGCAAAGCAAATTGCAGCCAACTGAATGTCAGGGCCAGTCCCCCTCCCTCCCCATCTCTGCTTCCTTCTCTGAAATTGCCTTTTTTCTTGGGGGCGGAATGGACGCAAACTCAAACCCCAAAACAATCTGTGTGCCAAGAAGAACCGAGCGCAACCTCGGCATGGGGAACACGTTTTGAACATTGCAGCAGGACTGCAAATCACATTTCAAAGCGATATGATCAATAATGACATCATACAGTAAATGTATTACAGTAATTGGCACAACTCCCTCGGCAGTTCGAACTCGCAATGTTTCCAAGACATTAGCAGTTTGGCCAAAGCCCTCCCCCACCATTCTGCAGCAGCCACCATTAGACTAATACCCTGCGGCTGTTTTCGGCCAGCTCGTCTCCGACTGCTGCACCAGAGTACACGTGCCTGAGGATTCTTCCTGACTCTGGTGCTAAGGCACTCTCTAATTACCGCAGCTCTGCACTAGACCCTATCAAATCACTCCCTTTTCAGCATTCTAGTTTTCAGGCATCAGTTTTTGTTCTAGAATGGTAGATTTAGGATGCGTGCTGCGCTTGGCGTACCTGTAACATCTAGGGGACTTTGACGTGGTTCCGTTGCACAGGTCCACGGGGACATTCCCTGCTCGCGGCGCACAACTGCTTTGTTACCTCATAGCGATTACGGTACATATCTTACCAAGAACATACTATACAAGTTCTTACCAATTTAGCACATCACACATTTACAGGTTCTTAATTTTGCTGACATGTCCATTTCTTCATAACTGCTTTCTTCTGTTTTCACTGTATTGCAGCTATTTTCACTTACTCTGAAGTTTTAAGTTGCCTGGTCTTTTTCCACCTCCGTAGCAGACAGAAGATAATTTTGTCTCCTTCATAAAGGAGAAATCAATAACACTGTGCCATTACAGATGGGTGCTCAGTGGTGATTTTCAAGAACATGATACACAGTAGTGATTTAACAGCCTCCCTTGACAGGTTATTGCAGTGCTTTCCTGTTGTTCCCTACATCTTTTCCTGGTGCCTAATAAACTACTTTTGTTGTAATATAAGCACCCCGCTCCTTATTAGTACACAGAGAGGGAAGAGTTTAATTCCTTCTTACCTTTTGCTTATCTGAACACCGTAGTGCCAGGGGCTGAATTGTCTTTTTGTCTCCAGACAAATTCAGCCTCAATTTCTGCAACCTTTTGTCACAGGACATTTTCTAGAAGTGATGGTTCTCAACATCAGTCTGTTCTGGACCCCTCTATTTGGTCCTCATATTATCTACCCCCGTGGCACACAGATGACATCTAAAGCCTTGCGACAGCAGAGCAGAAATAATTCTGATGTCTTCTGAACAGTATTGCAGCTTCTATACAGCCTTCTCCTTCCTCAACAGCACAACATAGAAGATTCCTATTCAACTTATTATCCGCTGTAAACCTCAGTCCCTCTGTACAAGTCCCATTAACCAGCCGATTGCTCTTTCCCTGTAGTCATGTACCCAGTTATTCCTGCTTACAGGCTCGGGGAGGGGAAGAAAAAGAGGCTGAGCAGAACAGTTCATGAAATTACTTCTACACCAGATTTAAGCTGCACGTATACAGACTATTCGTCAAAGCCATTCTGAAAGCTTACCCAGCAAGAATAAAAAATAAGCTGTGTTATCCTACTGAACATCTTCTGTCTTATCGTACCAGAAGTTACGCTTGAGTGAACAGAAATGAAATATTCACCCCAAAACATTTCTTGAACTATGATCACATGAAGAGATGCCACATCAGTAAAAGTCCTTTTACACTTGCAGCATAGCAATCACGCCTGTTCCCTCAAACTGTTAATACAATAAGCTTTTAAGGTACTGGTCTTTTTGAAAAATGAATATTTACTGAGTCAATCAAGACGAGAATTTTACAGTGGCAGCATGGCACATTATGAAGCTCTCTTGCCATCTGTAGTTTGACATTACTAAGTAATGGACAGCAAAACAGCATTTTCTCAGATCTCTACCCCTACTTTTCCTTCTCCTTTCCTATAGGACTAACTCAACAGTGGTACCGATACGTCCATTTGCACGGCTGCAGCCCGAACTGCTGAACCAACAGAAACTCACGTATGTACAAATATAAATATATATTTTTTAAACCAGTTTGATTTCACAGTCCAGATGCTAGACGTGGCAGGCCAGGTCGCACTAGTACAACTGAAGAGGTGATGTGAAGACCCAGAAAGGAGAGGGAGGCAGTAACATCCCAAAGGGCAGTATTATTGCCAAAATCCGTGTAACATCAAGGCACAGCGAGACCCCGGCATCGCTGACGGAGGTGTTTCCACCCTGCCTTACAGCTCAGCGACTCCCCAGCAGGGGTAGCAGCACTGCTGGTCAGGCTGGACTAGGAATGCAAAGCTGAAACAACCTATGTTAGAAATATCCTTCTCCCTAGTTTTAGAAATATTCAACAATTCTATAGAAGGGAGAAGAAGGGATGTTTAGGGATTTGTTTTTAAGCCAAAGGTCATTCCAGCGATGCTAGTTTCATTGCAGCCCTGTGGCTTTACCGGCACAAGTGAAGGTTGGTAGCCTGTGGCTCCAGGATGGAAACCAGCTGTCAAGAGAAGGAACATCTGGAAGGCCTGCAGCTACCCAAGGCACGCTGTGGTGCTGCACCCCAGCGCTGGCGCGCACCACCCTCAGCAGAAT
>VZUD01000103.1:14087891-14130035 GCA_013401065.1 Cepphus grylle
ATTCAATTGTTTCCTACAGTCTTCCTTTTCCCATTAGACGGATGGTTTTGGTAAGTCGATGTAAGGAGCTCGCGCACTTGAAAATAGAACGGTAACACAGATGTATTACTTATAAAATACACGAAGCAATATTTTAGGAATAAAACAACATACTTAATATCAGCTGCCTGAAAGCAAAACAAGAGAAGTATCACTTTGACCTTTGTTGCTTACATGATTCATTATGAGAATCACTTTCAAAAAATATTTCTATGCATTCTGGACTCCAGGACAGCTTGCTCAAGGAAGATCATGCCTTAGAAGCAAAAGGCCACAAAGTTGGTAACTCCAAAATATTTGGGAAATACAATGTACTTTTTAAATAGACTAGGTCATTTTCCAGAATGAAAAAATTTCATTACCGGTAGTTATTTCAAATACATTTTTCAGTGGTGATAATACAATTTGGAACTAGCTTTTAGACATCAGTCCTGTATGCACCTGAAGGCACACAACTGCTACTCTCTATCCAGCCATGTCTCATTTCCACCTGCAGAAAACAAGCAAGTACAGATATGAAGATGTGAACAGGGCTGACACTTGACTGTTGGGACTTATCTCCGTGATCACATTCATCATTAATGTAGCAAACACGCTACATTAACTTACCATACATTAGCATCCGTTCAGAGCTTTCATCACTTAGACAGAAATTTAAATTATTGCCTGTCTTCCTTCTACTTAAGTAAATATGAAGGCACCTGCCTGCCTTTCTGCAGAGGGGAGGAAGATATAAATGCATTCAGCTTTTCTAATCCTACACACTGTACAGTAGCAAGGATTTACCTTAAAATTTATCCAAGAGACAACTGATAGCAAATTTATGAACTAAGAATGGCTTGGGTTATACACTTCCTTTTGCACTGAAGAGATGCTGCCATCTGATGCTTCCACCAATATCCTCTTTGCCAGTCTCTCCACTAGTCAACTGCTGTCTTTGACAGATAATTGTTATTCTCAATATTTACCCTATTTAAGCCCAAAATATCAAGATAGGTACAACACAATATCATCAACCAAGAGATTTCCCCTAGTAATTTTTTATTTATATATATATATACACACACACGCAACACGCACGGTAATTAAAGATTTTTAAGCCCTAGGGTTCAATCCTAGATTTTAATCTAGCAACTCTTACTTGCGATAACCTTACCAGTGTTTACCAGTCTCAGAGGAGTGTTTGGGTTGTTTTTTTTTTTTTACTAGACAGCTCAACAGGATAGTGGAAATACATATGCGTGTGTGTGTGTGCACACATGTATTATACGCATAGTTATAAAATAGTGTACTACTGTCGTCTTAGTAATGCATCACTTCATAACACATCAAGAATTTCAAGAGAGCTAAAGAGATTAGGAAAGCATTAAGCAGTTCCTTGGGTGACCTAAGCTAGTTGTAGAGTCACAGATCACATTTGCAGTCTTGGGTCACCAGAGGCACATTCTATCAGTACCTCAAAATTAACACTTTAAAGGGGTTGTACAGGTGCGTCCTGGTTTGAGGTAAAAACCAATTCCCCCCCCCCCCCGTAATTTTACTTTTCAGCTAAACTTCTTCTGACTGACGGAGCTCTCTGAAGTTAACGGCATAGTTTTCAGACAATGCCTGCTTCTAGCAGAGATAAGGTCTGCTTATACTTATTGCTGTAACAACCAAAGTCAGATGACTTTGTTATTTGCGCTGTTGAAGGGTTGGAAGCAGAAAAGCACAGAGGGAGGAGCAGACAGGGCAGGGGACCCAAAACTGACCAACAGGGATCAGTACAAAAGCTGAGGGATCAAAGGGGTCAGAGTATCTTTCTTCAATGGCTAGCATCTGAGGAGGACTCTGTTTGTCTGCTTTTGATCCCACTCCGTGTGTTCCTGAATCCAGTCTGGGACTTGCCCAGTGCCTACCAGTGGGAGCTCAATATGGTTTTATATATACTTCATTATTTTCTTATTAATAATAAGAAGATAATAATTAATATCTCATTGAATTAGTTTAGTTTCTTTTCAACTCATAAGTCTCTCGTTTTCTCTCCTCTGAAAGGGAGAGAAGACAAACACAGCATCTGTCGTTCATTCAAGTGGCCCATCCAGCCCAAACTATGACAAGGTGTCTCAAACGCAATCACGCTTCACGTTTACATGCCATTTTTATTCTTTCAGTGGCCATTCAGATGGCTGTGTTCAAAACTGACACTGTCAAAAAAGTCACGAAACAGTTGGAGAAGGGATGGAAGTCTTTGCTTTTGTTCATAGTGCATTATTTCTTATGTTGGTGGATAGGAAGTAAAAAGAAAAAAGCCTTTTTCAAAGACACTTGAAAATTTTTAAGGATGCCAATGAAGCCATTCTTCACGGATTAAAGCATTTGTCTTTTCCTGAGAGAGATTTTAGTGATGTATTATTCAACTTCTCTCGCTTTAGTACCAACAGTAAATCCAACATTATGCATTGTTAACACAGTAATTACACTTTCCACTTCATAAACCAGCATGTCGTCATCTCGAGATCTGTGCCATCTGGAGGGCCAGCTGACAGCAGAGTCACCTGGGATCCAGCAGGAAGCCGAGCTCCAATCGCACGCCTTGCTCACATTGCATTATACAAGCAAATAACACATTTTGTCAAGCCATTCATAGTGCCCTGTATTGAAAACAAATTTCGTCAATTAAAATATAACTATGAATGCTCATCCACTTAAAACAAGAAATGAATTATTCATACTTTGAACATTCCTTTTTCCAGACATCCTTTGTTTCTTCTGATCTAGAATGATTAGAAGTAGCCTTAACTCCCAAATGAAGGAAGGCTGTGCATGTTCTTATTCTTTCGGTATTCCTGAGGGAAAATAAGATTTTTTTCAAGAGGAACCTGTGTAACTTAGGAACAGAATCTACTTCTGAAATTGGAACAGGGGTACGCAGGCTGGATTATATATTCTGGATTATTACACTCCCTGTCAATAACAGATCTGGGAAATAATAATACATCCAAAAGAGTTACATCCTGCGCCCTGAATACCTTCCCAACATTACAATCTTCATGTCAATAACCAAAAATTAACAAACCCTACTGGCAAGTTTTGAATCCTGCTGTAGGACAGTTTGACATTTCTGTATTTTTTTAATAACTACATGAAAAATCATCATCATAACATACTTCCCAGTAGGATAAATCAATTAGTAACTAAAAATAAAAAAGTCAGATTCAGAATTTGTCAACCTGTGCCTCTTGGGAACCCACATGCTCTGCAAAATCAGCTGTTATTATGCATGTTCTGGTAAATTAACTAGATTTCTCTACATATGCTTCAGTTGACAGTATAGCTTCTTTCTTTGTCCTCCTATTCTTCAAGTTCTGCATAAGACTATAAGAAAGTTTCCTATGTGAAAAGCTTTTGACTGGCAAGTTCTGCTAAGCGTGAAGAAGATGTTGGGGTTTAGCCTTAGGTTACCCCTAATTCACAAAATAATTTATGCTTTGGATTTTTAAGCTGATATGACTATATCCAGCCAGGAATTGACCAAGCAGAAGCCAGAGAACATCTCTTATGACACTAACAGAACACCACTGAAAATTTATACCTGACCTAAAGGACATTGGAATGTAGGAAGAATCTCCTTCCTAATCATTGAAGAGACCTGAACACACTAGTAATGATTTTAGGGTCAAAGTCATTTAATTCAAACCATAACTATTTGCTCCTACACATATCAGTCACTAGCTGTACTAAATAAGCCCCCTCTGTGTTTATAAAAGAATCGTGCACAATGAATCTTTGCCCCAGACTGCTTATAACTTCTCAGTATCAGCAAAATTACTCTTACCTTCTCAAGCTTTACTGTAGACCAACTAACTATTTCCAGCATCCCAATAAATTCTGACCTCCTCCAAAAGCTGAGAGCATCTCAGTTCAAACTCTACAGCTTAATTAAACATCAGGAACTATCACTAAAAGTTAAATACTTGTGAAAGCAAGATTTCGGAACCATGCCAGTTAGGACTGCATTACAGAGGGAGCTCTTTGCTGGGACAGGAACAGCGTGCTATTAAACTGAGATGAATGCAAATGGACCGGCAGAGCCACGCTTTGTACAAATATACCACCCAGAATAAACCATAGTAATAAGGGGTTTTTTTTGTATACCTGCAGCTTCATTAAGAGTTTTGTGAGCATAGCAATATTGATCATGATTTACGGAGTTTCCCCTAGTGAGCAGAAGGTAAAGATGAGGATATCATTTTTCCAGAGTCGTTCACAGCATATGCAAACAATTCTCTCGGACAAAGAGGTATCAACTTTTTCTGCAGAGCTCACAGCAGAAGTTTCAGGTAAGGCAGACTGCTGACATCTGGCATTCCCCTCTGAATCTCAGTGGGACGTCTTTAGTACAATTTCTTTTCCAGCCCTTCGGCAGCCCAAGGTCTAAGACCACAAGGCAAGAAAGAGGTGAGACCGATTACCTGTTCTCTTATACATAACTGCTCCGCAACACAGAGCTTGCACTGTTTCCAAGGAAGAGTATTTCAACCTTTACCAACTGTGAGAGCAAGGTTCCTGCATAATTACATTACTTCCGACCATACGGATTTTCCTCCCTAGCATGCCATTGCGATTCAACCTCCTTTGGAAAAAAAAAAAAAGTCACTGGGGTGAAAAGCAAGCTATCCATCTCATGACCAGTCCTATTTTCCTGTCTGCCTTCTATCCCTGCTAACATATACATGTGTCACAACCTCTACAAATTGCTGCAAGCAAGCCGATCGCTGTAGTACGTTCTGCCCAACATATCCACTGCTGACAGCTCTTATGGACAGCCCTGGGGAACTATACGGTCCTCTGCTCTGAGCCCGCAGCGTTATAGGAAGAGCTTATTTTAAGAGCAAGGTGTTTTCAGTTAAGCAGCCATTATCCCAGAAATCATTCTACTCAATAACTCTCTTGAATAATAGAGGTGTGTGTTTAACACTTTTCAACCTGAAGTTTTTCCTTAAAGAAAAAAAAAAAATAGTCTCTCCATTATGTTTCATTCAATCTGGGGGGGATGGGATGGGACTACTTTGAGAAACAGAGTGAATAAATGGCATGTTTGGTCTGCTTTTTTGATTAAGGGTTCTATAGAAGTGCAAGATGCAAAAAGGAGGAGAGGAAGGGAGAATCTCATGATGTTACCAGACAGACATCTCTTTATTGCAGACTAACACCCAGTGAATTAATAAGTCACAAAGAGACTCTCGACTCAGCTGGTTGTCCAGAAAACGTTTAGTTATAGATGTGATAGAAAATAAACACGGGAAAAAAAATTTAGAGACCTCAGTCTTCCAATACATTCGCTAATATTGACATCTCCTATAATATTTATTCCACCAGTTCAGGGCTTACTTTTCCAATAAATACCTTCCATGTTCCTAGTTTGTCTTTGGCATCATATTCAAGACAAGCAAGATTACTCAGTTATTAAAAATAGAGAAGAATGCAGTCTTGGGCAGAAAGCAGTCTTCATCTGAAGCGTTTGCTGAATATTCAAAACAAGAATAAGGCAGATAGCAAGACAGGTGCCCAAGAAATACGAAATAACATTGAAATTCCTTAGAAGTTATGATTCCTGACCTCTTCCTGTATAACTCAAAAATCTGAAGGGTTACAATGGATAGATTATTGACCCTGGATGTTCCAGGTACAGAACTATTTACATTAGATTTAGTGAATTTTCATCAGTAAGAACTGTGGTGGAAAAGGAGGAAGAGGCAGAGACATGCTCTGGCAAAACCAGAGCGTACCATTAGATCTTTTCATAGGTTACCTTTAACATTGTAAATAAAGTCTTTCTAATGGACTGTACCACAGGGGAAAAAAAAAAAATTCACATTGCATCCAGCTCCACAGATTCCATTAAGACAGTCATTGCTTTACATTAATAGTCCCTTTTCAGAGAAATAACTGTTTTGATAATGAATGAGAAAAGCCTTAAATTACACTGAAGGTTTTTTATAGAGCTGTGATTTGCCATGGTAATTAAATTTTACAAGGAAAACTCGCTACATTTTACAACAACTAGATGGCACTGTCCAAATAAACGGTTATGTTCATGCTCATTTATCTACTCATTAGACTGAGTTTTCTATTTGTTTAAGCAATTAGTTATATTTAGAATAATAATTGCCAATCTTCACGAGAAGAATTTAAAACAGGAATTTTTGTAAAAAGAGATCCTTTGCTAAAACAAAGGCTAAACCAAATTTCCTCTAATTTCAAGTATTGACATAGAAATTCCAGCCTGACAGAGCTCAATGGCAAAATTCCCAGGTGACTCAAGCAGAGCCAGGGTTTGACTCACGATGCCAGTGTTCATTAGTAGGATTATATAAGTTTACCCAGACTTTGGCTTCTTTTAGTCCCTCTCCCCACCACAATAAAACACAGAAACGATTATAACATTGAAAGCAAGAAAACCATTGACATCACCCAGAACATAGCAGAGTTTGATCATGTCCTCTCTCCAGTATAAATAAGGCAAGGATTCTAGCTACTTTACTGGCAGTGCTGCTCGGCATTTTGGAAACTGCCTGTTAGGAAGAAAGGAGACAACATAATCTGTGAACCGCCAGAAACAACTTTCAAATGCCTTCAAGCAGTAATCTGTACAATGGGGTGGAATAAAGAGAAGCTAGCACTTCTGAAAGGCCTGAAATTAGCTAATGTGAAAGGTATGTTTGAAGAGTAAATGTATTGTCTCTATTATTTTTCATATTTTGTGTCTATTTTATATACTTATGAACTTACGTATAGGTTAAATTATTGCCTAGTGAGCAATACAGCAAACAAAGGACAGCATTTGATGCCCATGCACAGGATTTGGGAGAGCACTAACAGCAGAGAGTGCCCCTTGGCGACAGGCTGACTGGATTGTTAAGTGTCCATCATCTTAAGCAGGAAAGTTTTATTCTTTGTTAACTTTCAACTAGCATACTTCAAAGCACAAAATACAGTCTCATGAATTGTTACAATTACAACACACTGCCCACTAAAAAAGTCAAACTCAATTTAAAAAAAAATAAAATCAACATAAAACTTAGAAAGGTAAGTGACAGCTGCAATCCAATCCAGTCCATGTTGCTCAATAGACCCAATCTCTCGTCACAACCTGCCACAGAGATACACCAACCACCCCCAGAACAAGAAAGGGCTTTGTGGATAGTCTTGACTCTCAGGCACAGGGAGGCACCCACCTCCTACAGTC
The DNA here is from genome assembly GCA_013401065.1 of Cepphus grylle. NCBI lineage: Eukaryota > Metazoa > Chordata > Aves > Charadriiformes > Alcidae > Cepphus > Cepphus grylle. The sequence continues at coordinate 14,095,162 of VZUD01000103.1, forward strand.
ACAACACTCGCAAGGAAAACATACTGTGCCTAATTCAGTGAGATAAGGCAAACGGGGAAAAATCTGTAAGGGATTATAACGGTACTGTTATATTTACACAATAACTTTGTTTGCTCCACAGATAAAAAGTGTTGATCAATTTTGAGCAGGCAATCGTTGCTCACTGAAGTTTTGCGCTGATCACTGACCATGGCAAGTTTCCCAAAAACATGGAGTTCCTCTTTCTAAAGAGGACACTAGTAGTAGTGCTATGCCCAGGTATCTGAAAGTCCCAACTGAGGTAGTCGTGCATAGTGACAGAGGCATGAGTTGGGTTCCTTCCTCTGCTTGACTGGATTCGGTCCCACATCCTCTCTATCCTGGAAGTGCCCCAACCGCAGTGATGCGGTAAGGTGTCCTGGCAAAATCTCCTTTCAGTATCAATGCTTTGCCTTTATGCTTGTTTACCTTCCCCAAACATACACAGTGTTGTCTAATAGAAGATATTTTTTCTGTATGCAAGCCAAGGTCTGTAGGGAAAAAAATTAAATACATAATAAAAAGCACTGGAGCAGAGAGTAAAAACCCTGTGTCCTATCTTGAGAGTGCATCCTTGCCGGCAGGCTGAAAAGCTACTCTTCTCTTGTTCTATCTCATCAGTTGTTTAATTCTTCCACGCAAGTTAGGACAGCTCTAACAGAAGGTTAGGGCACCCTCCTGGGCGCTGGAAGGAGATGATTTCAGGTCCCCCACTTGCCAGGTGGGTACCTTCGCTGCTGGGTTATTACACAAAAGAGCAGCCTGTTCCTGCAGCACCACAAACATAGATCTCAGTTGTCTTTTCTTGCAAGTGCACCGACACAAGTTGTTCCACATGTCACAAGAACTGTTTTTTACACCATCTCAGGACATAGAAATAGATTGATTCAAATCTGTTTTGAGTCACTGCCTTTGATTTCTTTTTCTTCACCCCACAGCAGATACAGTGCTGCTGAGGGGGGGAATGAAAATAAAATCATTTATTCCCATAGCTCCGCGCACAGGACCCAAACAAATTTCTCTAATGAAACAAAACCCAGTTGGGTCTGCTGAGGTCTCACAGGAGAGCTGTGAGCCAAGGACTCCGAGTACAGTGAATACAATTTTATGGAAGAGAACAGGCACAGGCCTGTGAGCTAAAAAGTTGTATCCACACAGAGGCTACACAAAGGCTCAAAGAAACAGCTTGCCCTCTACCAGACAAATCGTGTCACACCGATTTGCTTCACTAATCCTTTTACAAACCACACGCTTTCAAATGCAAACACAGTGAATGTTTTAGGGGAGCTCTGCTAAGAGTATCCATAATATCTTGAAGTATTTGGTTTATGTAGATTGCAAATTATTTGCATTTTGATTGACTAATCAGCTTCCTGAACGGAGCTCTCTGTATACTATGATTGCTGTCTTGATTGGAATTCAGCTTTGCCAACCTCCTCTATTTTAATAAAGCCGCACATATGTCTTGAATAACAAATATTCTGGAGCTTTTCTGGAGCTGTTGCTGTGATTGCTAAGTTGTTTTTTTCCTTTAAGTTAAAAAAAAAATAATCACGTGCTGTCCAAGATTGGTAAAAGCTTTTATTTGATTGTGTTTAAAATTAAACATGGCCATATTTAGGCTGGCAACTCCTGTGACACATTCACAGTTTGGAAAGCAGCTGAAAGCTTTTATTTAAGAAGAGTGAATTTTCACTTTGTACTTGCTTCTGCTCACAGCCCGGTTCCTAGGTCCCTCGACTCAGCTCTTGTCAGAAAGAAGAGGGCGTTAATCTAGCAGCACTGTTGTTTTCAAATGAGCTTCTCTCCTTGAAAAGCAATAGCTTTGTAGGAGCAGCAGGCAGAGTGACAAGTATTCAAAGTAAAATGGAAATGAAATGAGAGTTCCTACTAGCTCTAGGCATCAGGAGATCCAGAAACAGTCTGCGCTGGAGAGCTTAGTGGCTCTGGTAAATGGGCTCTTGTTGATTTATTACAATGTTCCCTGGTGTTTACGAGGTTATTTTGTTCATCTCCCTGAGAAAAGTTCCCCTTGTGCCAGAGTGAATGCTACCTAAGCAAAGCACACCAAGAATTATACACCAAATCTGCTGGAGCATCACTGGGGAAGGGGCAGGGACAACTGTACCAGTCACAACAGGTAAGAGTTAATTTTCCTAATGGGAGAGATAACATTTATGATTTAATTTGCATTTGTGCAAAGCGTTGAGCCGATACGTAGACTCCCTTTCCCTTATTGATCAGTCAAGTTACAAATAATAAATAAATCAATAGTTTAACAGTACCAGGTCACCAGCTCTCATGGATGCTCAGCCTACTGCTGAGCTCACATGGGTGAATCCCTGCACCCACTGAGCAGAATCCGGGAGATGATTCTGCACAAAGGATAACCTGTTGCAGGAGCAGAATCGGGGACATGCCCATCTGACATCCATCACCCTAAGCCTGGGCAAAGTAATGGAGATGGATGTGACAGAGTGACTGCAGTGTTAGCAAAGCACGAACCCACTCCTGCAATTTTCAGAAATCCAGGGGATAGAGAGAATGGATTGAAGGGCTCTTGGCACTCTGATTTTTGCACAGAAGTTTTTTAAAAGAAAAAACTGTGTTTTTATTTTGTCAGGAAAGAATTAAAAGCACACAGTCTGTCTAAAGCTTGAAGGCAGGGTGAAGGAGAACATCTTCTACCCAAAAATTAACAAAAAAACCCTACGTTCAGAGTAAAGTAGACAGCTTTTGTTCATAAAATGTCAGGTAAGTTTTTACACCAATGAAGGAGAAGCTTCAGGCTGGATCCTTCTTTGTAGGACACTGATAAATGCAACCAAATACATGGAAAACATGGATCATTATCCAAGAAATAAATGTATACCCAGATCCAATATCACAATGTCACCAGCTCAAAAGCTATTCTACAGATGCTTAATTTCCCACACCACAGCCTACAGCCAGCAGCCCTTCACTGCTCTCCTCTGCGTGCTACAAACCTTGTGAGCTCCAACTTTCAGATTTCTTCCTGTCCCATCTCTCCCATGGGAACCCTAAGTCTTATTCCTCTGGTATCCAAAAAACCCAACCAAAACACCCAATCAACCAGCAAAACAAACTAACACAACTTGTTTCTGTCCTAGCTTTGGTCACGCTTTTGGTCCTTGCTGCCAGTACAGTGAGGTTGGCTTAACTAGCTCTTCTCGCTCTCCTGGAGACCTACTACCGGACCATTCTTAAGGAAAGTAGATGGATAGTCTTTCTCAGTCTTTGTTTTGCTAAAAAACAAACTGGGGATGGAGGGGGGAGAGAAGCTTTTTCACCAGGTCATGGCAGTAGCACCTGCAGCATCCCCTTTCTGAACAGCAGAGACATTGAGCAGCTTCTGAAAGCTGTTTTGTGTCATGAAAATTTAGCTGTCGATTTTCACTGCAAGTGAAGCTTTTGTCCACATAGTCTAGATGAAGTCACAGGGAAAGACTGGTGTAGGAAAGGATAAAGCAGCGTAAAAAGGCAAGAACAGATCCTAACTGATACCAAGTTGTTGCTTTAGGTCCTTTTGGGGTATCTCACAAAAAGCTAGGAAGATGAAAAGGAAAAAACACAAGTAAGCTCAAGTGTAGAAAGACAGACACAATAGCTACACCACTCATCTGTATTAGAGCAGGACCAAGCTGCTCCGTGACAATAAGTAGAAAAAGAGAAGAACAAACAACAGAAAAGAGTGCTAGAAGCAAAATATTCTCAGGAAAATGGGAGCTTTCTCCCCCCTTCTCTATTAATACTGAGGAACACATCTGGCTTTCCTCCCCCAGCATTGCCATTGGAATAGAAAGACAGCGGTTAGAAAACACCATATTCTAGGAGACAATTCAGAAGGGGAAAATATACGCTGCGTGTAAGGAAAAGCCAATTAAGTAAAAGCTGAGAAAAATAACAAGAGGTTCTATTCTCAGCAATTTGAAATAACACGTGACACTGAACAAATTAGTCACAGAAGTAAGAGACAACCAGTTTTGGTTGCAAGAGAGCTTTTAAAAACACCTCTCAAACATCTGCTGTCGTTATATGATCACTAAAGCTGGAGAAAATCTTCCCTTCCAGAACCATTTTACTACATGATACTTAAATTACAGATGTTTCTTTACTTTTTTACAGCATACCTGGATTCTAAAAGGAATGAAGTTGTCATTGAGCTATTTTGTGTTTGGGTTTTTTGTTTGTTTTTAGTTTCACTATTAAGATTTGAGTCTTTTTCCTTCAAAAAATTGATGAAAGTTTTCATAACCTTTGCCTGGCAGTTCTGCTCAAGGCCACGGCAAATTAAGTACAAAAAGCCTTTTTGGATGACACCAGTAACAACACGTGGAACCAAGCCAGCGGAGAAAGCAAACAGAACCCTAATTGTGGAAGTGTAACTTGTGTGAATAAAATGACAGACTTGTGCTTATTAACACTTGTCTACACTTGGAATTTTATCAGAATAGTTATCCCAGAATAACTGTTTTAGTTGAAATTAAAATAACTATTTCAGAATAATTACTGAGAAGGTCCTTTTGGTATATTTCCAAATGTAAGAAAAACCTCAGCCCTTTGAATCAGTTTATTATGATAGAAGATAAACAATTATTATTTTTTAATTTAATGTGTTTGCACATCTCCCAGTACAAGATTACCATTCCATCACAGCCTTTATTCATCCACTGATAGAACAAGTAGCGAGACTTTCTGTAAAGGCTTACTAACGTGCACAAGCCAAAAATATGAAATGATAATTTCAACAGTAGAAGAAAGGCTGAAGAAAGCTTATTAAGAGTTCAAAAACATTTTATTTTACAATTGAGCTACTGAGAAAACATGTGCATCTGGCATGTCTTCTCTCCCACCAGATCAGGTGCAACTAAAATAGTCTAATAAAAATGATATTGATAGCAATATTTATAGAAAAAAAAATTTGCTCCAGTAACAGCAGGTTCTTCCCCCACATTGGCCACTGCAGCACTGTTGAAACAAAAAAGGAAGGAAAGTTTTGGCCTTTCTTAGAATTTTCCTGTGTTTTACCACAGCAACAACAAGGTCTACCACTGTGAAAGTGTTTTTGTGTCTTTATAAAACAACCGTAATAAAATGTGTACAGAATGATGCTTTGGCTTACATTTGGGGTGGGGGTGGAGAAAGGAAATCGGTGCTCCTTTTCAAGAGCAATAGCTTCCAACTGGGCCCCAGCAGAAGTGTTAACACCTCAGTCCCATTTCCAGTTATATTTTCCCCACCAGCTTTTAATATTCTCTGAAGACAATCTATTACACAACAGAAGCTGCGTCAATGCAGTCACTTCCGAAAAGCAAGACTTACCAACAATGACTCAGCTGACAAACAATATCACAGTGCTGATATTACACTAAGCCATCCCAAAGTAAGAAAGAGAAACACCAGTTGGCAACCCCTTTGCGTTTGTTCTACAGTCCAATAGAGTGCCCACTTTATAGAGAGAAAATTAGCCTGTCAGTGTCTTTCAAGGCATCTCATTTTAGCAACAAAGATGAGAAATTCTGTCCTGTAACTCTACCCTAAAAGTGCAATATAGTCAGTGGTACGTACTCTGCTCAGTACAGGGTCAAAGTATTGCTGCCAATGAGGTAGGAACAACACACCTTCTGCGCCGTAACCTCTGTATCCTAACAATTTATGGTACAATCTCCAAATGGAAAAGAAGAGATGGATCAAGCAAGTAGAGGTTCCACAGTGAAGCAGTCTGACCCTTGAAAAAACAGGGGAAGAGTCAAGAGTAGAAGAAAACTGGGGTTCAACTGACTAGTCTGAAAAAGCTTAACTTGTGACACATTGAGTCAAACGTAAAGCATGTTGAAATGGCCCTTGAGGAATGTCACCTGCATGAGGATAGTTTAGCTCCATCATAACTTGTCTGCAACTCATACGTCTCTTCCCCAGGAGATATCTGCACGATGATCTGGGATTCCATAATTGATGGCAGAAACAATAAAAGCAGCAAGGCAAAAAAATTCCATCAACAAGTCTCAGAATATCAATACGTGATTAAGAGTTTCAAAATTAGTTGAGCAGAGTTATAAGCCTGTTCAATAGATTTGCAGAACCAGAAGAGCTACTCTCTTTTGTCTTCACTGTGGTCTTGACCTACTTTTGAAATAAACATGCACGTTTGAGTTCCAGTCTAATGGTAATAAGCAGGTTATTTCAGGCTTCAAGGCCAGGCTGAACTTGTCTGGGGCAGTGGTGAAGGCCAACTGGCTGTCTTCCTTGCCTATTGTTGCGCTTCCCTTTGCGGTTCCCCCTTTACAGAGGGGGATAAAAAAGGAAAAAATATTAAAATGCATATTCATTGTCTAATCAACTATTCCCCCTCTGCTTCCCTCCAAAGCAGTGAATTATAAAAGAATCAAAATCAATGCCACTGGAACAGACCAACACTGTCACTCAGCAAGTGATGCCCTGAATAACTGAAGCCACTGCCATTTAAAATAGAAAGTAACATTGGCAAAACGTACGTACACCTGTGATCATCTCTTTTCTATTTTGTGTGCCCATTGGCTTTGCTCACACCTGAGGCCACCCTTGCTCTTAGCAGATTTTCTCCAGGTTGAACATACACATTATAGAGGTGCAACCTTGAAGATATATGCAGCACTGCACAGTTGGAGTAGACTAGAAACGAGCTTCTACCACATAAAGTACAAATAACCTGCAGTTATGCCAGGCCTAAGTCCAAAACTGAAAAGCAGTAACCAATGGGAGATTTTGCTTTTGTAGTTTCAATTAAAACCTTTGTACATTACTACACAAGTTTAAATAAAAAAGAAAAACAATTTAAAAGTGTTATTAAGAACTAGAAAGCTCATAAGAAAATATTTCTCTGATAAAGCATAGCTACGTGAAGTAGCTTAAAAATTTTATAGCTAAGAGAGAGACAAGGAAAAAATATTTTGGAAGAGTGCAGTGTAGTCTGTTTAAAGGGAGAAGGGATGATCAAAGCCAGCAGGGTAAACATATACATTTTAACACATTTTTCCCCTCTCACATCACCTTAACCACATAGTCTCTACAGTTCTTTAAGGTGCTCTTCTGCTCAAGGGAAACTACTTTTTTTGCTGGCCCTTTACTATTAGCCTTCATTTCTGTTCTAACCATGGCTAGACATCAACTCCAAATGGGACTGTATCGTGCTTGGCATCACAGACAGAACAGCAGATAACCTAAGTGCTCCCAGCGCAAGCACGTGGGAGAAATCGGATGTGAAGAAAGGAAGGCAGAGTAACAAATGCAGTGAAAAAATGACACACAAAAAAAAATAGTTTGCTGAGGGCTAGACGTAGCTAAGAAGGTATGATAGAGCCATGGGAAGTGGATGCAACTGAGTGGGAACAGGGGAAAAAAAAAAAAAAGGAAACACAAAGCAAAGACGAGGTGAAAGGTTCAATTCCTGGCAATTCTTCAGCTCATAAACATACGGGCTATAAAACTACAAATAGTGAGTATATTTGCACTGTTTGCACACAGAAGCTAAGCCTCAGTTCCTATTAATCTCACCTCATTCCGTATCTACGGGACCCTAGCTCTGCACAACTGCTGCTGAGACAGTCGACTAATAAGTCATATCCACAGTATCCAGGTTGCTTGATAAGTTTGGGTTCAAAGATTTCTAGTTTAATCTATTTAAAAACCATTCTACCGATTAGTTTTGCTAGAGTTTTCAGAAGTTTTCCCCTCATGAAGGCTGTTTTCTTATCAGAAATGAACTGCCTCCCTCTCACCATTACAGCTGTGGAACTGTTCTAAGCAAGTTATAGCATATAACCCTAAAAAGAGAAAAAGAATGTTTTGCACCTGAATTCTGAGGCCCAGAACATTGTGTTACTGTCTGTGCGGGAGTGGGGGTACCCAATTAAATAAATTTAAAAAAAAAATAAATTTAAAAACCATACACGCACACGAGAGCTAGAGAATGGAAACAGTGATTATAGTCTTTTCCATGCCAATTTTAAAGCTTGAATGAGAATGGTACAAAATACTTCCTGTAATCAACCTGCTATTCTACAGCTGCCTGTGAAGGGACTGGAATAATCCAAGCAGTTTCACATCTGCGAGCAGGACCTGCCTGCCTGCGTTAGCCTTTCCTCAGAAATAACGCTGTTACCAGACCAGTCAGGAGAAAGTCATCTGAGGACGTAAGACTTGTTCTGCCTACCTCGTACATCAGTTATTCTTTATGTTTGATGTTTCTTTTCTCAATGGGATACCATCTATATGAAGTTACGATCTATATCTGCCTTTTCAAAGGAGGGAAGTTTTATAACTTCACTGGGGTTAAATGCTCTTCACACGCACAAAACCGAGTAAGGGGCAAAGGCCAGATCATTCTCAAACAGAAAACATTGAGGCTGGAATGTAAATGAAGCAGGCAAAATAGAAAAACCTCACATAACAGACTACGTTTTCAAGCAAAGAAATAATTTGAAAGATAAGATTTGCTAAAGCTAACTCTAAAGTTTGCCTCTCTTGCTTTTAATAAACCAAACTCTCCCAGGATTACCTAAGGTGCACAGAATCTGCTCAAACCTTCAGAGGTTATTGTTTTGCTATTTGGTTTGGTATTGGGTTATTTTGTTTGATTGGCTTGGGTTTTATTGCTGATATTTTTAATATATGCATTTATGTATCCTTAAAATGCCAAAGAAATACATGTTGAAATCCTCTAAGACTACAACTACAAAAAGTTAATTTCTTCACAATCAAAAGTGTAAGGAATAAATGGTCTTTTAAATGCCTCATCTATACCTGACTTAAGTGAAAAAGTCACTCGGTAATAGCTCTATATAACAGGGTTTGTGGTTATCAATTAAATTTCACAGTGAGACACAGGAAAAAAAAAAAAGACATCTGAACCAGAAAAGGAAGAATAATTTTCTAGTGAGTTGCATGGAATAGTGCGTATCCAGACCAGACATCCAAACGCATATCCAGGCATAATAGTGAGTGATATTTGCTGATATTATAGTCCTATCTCCTTAGACAAAATCCCAACAGAGCAGAAAAATCACTTCGAACAAATTCATCTTATTTAGGGAACACAGGTTAACTTTAATTATGAATTAATCCCCCAAGATCCTTCCTTCTTCTGGTCCATGAATAGATAATCCATGATTCTTCACTTGAATAAGTGAGAGCCTTATTACAAGCCAGGGTGAAATATTATGTCAGATTTTTTCCAGTACTGTGTGACTGAAGAGATTGATTCTGAAGTTAAAACAGTTCTTTCTATTTTTCATCTATGAAATATTTTTAAACTTATATAAAACTATTAGAAGTCAGTTGAATGTCAGCCATTTTACAGTTTGTCATCCTCTTCCCTTGTCACAAACCAATTACATGGAAAGCATTTATAATTTTAGAGGCTTTTCAAGTTTTAAGTTAAACTATACAATATTATAGTTGATTACATGTGAACCAATTTTTTTGTTTGTTTTTAAATAGTATTACAACTGATTATATCTATTCTAAATGCTATGCTGTTTGAGTTAAAGCTGTTCCTTAAAGTCATTTTATCTTGATGGAAGCCTGATATAACTTTTCCATATTTTTGTTTTCTGAACTACAAAGAGCTTAACAGACATGGGCATCCTTTCTCCTCAAACAGGGAAAGAGCAGAGGCTACATACAGCCCCATTTAAGTCAGTCTTTTCATTGACATCAGTAGGCACTATTGTAGAGGGTTTTTAATTAAAAAAAGAAACCACAACCACACCCAACCAAACAAAAAAACGCCCCCCAAATACCCAAATCAAAAGAACAACAACAAACCCAAACCCCACACTCCATACCCCACAACTATATTAGTCTTCACATCCAAAGATGGAAAATGCACCACTGCATAGAACTAAGCTTTCTGGGCATCAGCGAGCCAAGCCTCAAAAAAAGTCTGTAGGCTATAATCCCGTTTGTTTCGAATTCTTTATATAGATTTGACTCATTTTCCCAATATGTTTCCAAAGCAGATTTTTCTGCATGGTTGGAAGGGATACAATTGCCGAACCATTTGTTCAGCTCAGCTGTGCAAATCTATTGTATTTCACTGGTTATTTTCAGCAACAGAAATATTCTGTTTGTCTTCATAGCTCCAGACAGGAAGCAGAGAAGTGTTTGTCAAGGAATATTTGTCAAGACAATGACAAGCAAAGCATGATCTTTGTCCACCTCCCGACTCTTGAGCATTACGCTCTCATCTGATGTCATAGTTAATGAAACTCCGAAGTGCCTTTCCCATTCCCTTCCGAAGCAATAGCTTCATTTGCGAAAACATTCTGAGCCATCAAGTTTAACTAATCAGAGGGTGCATCCTGACATGCAGTGATCTGACACTTTAAGATATCTGAGGTGGCAAATATGGCATTATATTTCAGCTTCAATTGTTTTTAAAAATTCAGAGTTAAAGGCAAAACAATCAAAAAAGATTCCTGTGTCAAAACAGCTATTCAGAGCAGGATAACATCATAGTTTGAAAACTATTTCAGGAGACAATAGGTTACAGCTTTATATATAGACACCTACAAAGCTGCAAGCTTCTCCCTTATCAATAGCCACAGGTTCAGCTGCGAAAGAGAAGCAACTCAGAGAGAGGCCTTCACCTCAGCCATCCATAGCAGCGCACACTTGCACTTACGGACTCGGCAGGGCTCAAACCAGCTGACACCTCACTCGTAGCCCATACACTATCGACATTGTCCTCTACTGACGGCAGGGCCAGTTTTCTACACCCCATGGAATACTGATAGCATCACCTTCTATTCATGACGGACTGAGGGAGAAGAAAGCCAACGATAAACAGCAGATAGAAAGACGTCTTCTAAGAACAAAGAGGAAAGTACAAGTACATTGCAGGGAGCCTGTGACAGCAGCCACAACCCTATCGGTAGTTTCTTCAGGGTGAATAACTTCAGAGACCTTTGGTCACTTGTTACATGGATCACAGAGGGTGAAGGCAGAAAGAGTTTTAAGGCTTAAAGTTTCAGATTTTGACACTCACTTTTAGTAGGTTCTTCAGGGGACTCTCCAGTTATTGGGCTATTAATTAACGCAGTCAACGAAAAATCAGGAGAAAAAGCAGCAAAGGATTAGAGCAGAAATAACTTTCATTTCATTGCCTCCTGAAAAGATGCATTTCCAGGCCTAATTTAAATAAAAAGTCTGAGAAGGTCAAATTATGAAGTCTGTTGCATTCTTCTGAGTTTTCAACTATTGTTTCCAAGGAAACATAAACCTAACCATCCAGGTAAATAATCCCTAGCTCAGAGCTACCAGAGTGCAGCAAGAGAGCGCTGGCAATGGCAAAAATAGCTGCAGCGTGTTCTGTCCGATGTAGCACAAAAACCAGCTCCACCAAGAGACAGAGTGAGGAGAACAGGAAGAGACAGGTGAAAGAAGGGAAGATTGAACCCCACAACTGAGAAGGCAGAGGAAGAGATTTAACATGTAAAGATCTACATGATCCCATGTAGAGGTCAACATCTTGCAGACAGACAAGAAAGCAGACAGGTGAAAATCAGAGGAGACACAAAGAACTGGCTGTGGTACAAATGAGAAGTGACCACAATCAGAGTACCTTTGGGAGTATTAATAAGGGATAATAGCAAGGTGTCAGAGATGAAGACACGCTTTACATACTAGCTCATTTCTACATTACTTCTGCTACAGCCTGGCCTGAACTCACCACGGCTCATTAACGCTTGAGAGATGCAAGCACGTGACGTTGTGTTGTGATAACGCAGGCCTTTGCAACAGTAAGTCAAGTCACAGATACCATCTTCATTACGCTCCGCATGAACTCAACTATTAAACTGTACAATGACTTTTAATCATAGACCATCCCAATGACACAGGAGTGATGTTGAGAGGAAAGGGTTTAAAAAGTAACAACTAGCCAATTAGGACTTTTTTTTTTTTTAAATAGACAATAGGTACAAGGTAGTTTTCTTCCAAGTAATCGCTCATAACACAAGTCATACTCTAGTGTGTAGAAGTTAGAGGTGGAATGGCTACTTACCCCCCTCTCTCAGTGCTGCTCCCAGATGGCAAGTGTGTGACCATTTCCACCTTGCAGCAAATTTAGTATTTGTAAAAACTCTTGAAGGGAGACAGGCAAATAAGGTGAATTGAATTAGCAAACCCTTTATTTAAAGATGAAGTGCTGAGACATGCAGCTGTGCTTGTTGTATATGGAAGTACCTTGATGGAATGTTTCCTTTTTCATGTTTAATTTTCCTATCCATCAAGTGATAAGTATTTTTTTAAACTACCTCTGGAACTAGAAAAGTTAATAAAACACTTTGCCCTAATATCTGTGTCATATGCTAGGAAAAGTTTATCCATTTCCCCCCGCCCCCACAACAGAAACATTATTCCCTCACCCCAAGTAGCACACAGAAGTAAACCATCCCCCTTTCATTTCTTAGGGGAGTTCAAGCTAGAAGTTTGACCATTACACCAGAAAGATATTTTTTTTTCTTATTACTAATACACTGGCTCATACCTGTTTACGTTACAGTTCTACCAGACCGAGAGCCAGCTGGCTCTGGACTTGTCTGCGCCAGAAAAAAATTCCATAACAACTTCTTATTATCTCAGTGTGACTACTTATGCAAGTCTTAGTACTAGTACTTTACTCATCTTTGATAGTATTTTTCCACCAAGTTGTTTTGCAGTCATTTACCAATTTGCATGGCCTGTGGTCTATTTTTCCTTGAACTGACAGAGTCATATCAAAGAGTTAACTCTTATTGCAAGGATTTAAGATTTAAAATAATGAGATGTGTAGGAAGGAGCTGAAAAGAAAGAGTCTGGAACAGCAATATGACAAATGCCTTAGAAGACCTCATTGCAACTGATAATTTATAACTTATTAAAAATAAGTACCAGACAACAACTTATTTTTAATTCTACCTTTTATATATATGTACAAACATGGAAGTTTTTGCATTGTGGTGTTTTTATGGCTTACTAATTGAGTCATAGATTCCCTTTAACAAGTACTTCAGAATAAGTTAAAAGAACAAAATAAAAGAGTATTCACACATGATAGTAATCATTATGCAAGTTAGCTCTTCGTGCTATTATCTCCTACACAAAAATGAAGCAGAAGTGGTAAAAATTTCTGGTAGCGTGAAGAACAGAAAACATGGACAGAGTGGCAAATTGCCGAAATTTCTGCACACCCAGTGCCACATTCTGGTGTCAAGGGCATCACATCACCCTAGTCTCCTCAAAGTGCTTTACCAGCATGGGAGAACATTCAAGTGGGGCATTGTGGTGGACAGAATTACTCTGAGGCAAGGGAGATTTGGGGAGGAAGTTTTTGGTTTCATTCTTTCTCATAGAAGTTGAAAATAAAGCTTAGCAAGAAGCATACAAACCTACAGACCTGCTCAAAATGGACATGAAGCCACAGGCTACCGGCTGAGTCAGAACTACGTTTACAGTGTTACGTTCTCAGCTTGTGGCTCTTGCAGAGTAAAGTGAACAACACTAATCCTTTTCTATGACTGAGGCACAAGTCATTACAGAAAGAGAAGGAGAGGCCCTCGGTATTCCATCTTGCCATGGTACAAGGTGTTTTAAATTTTCTACTTAAATAGCACAAAATTTACATAAAGTAGTAATAACTCATCATTTACATAGCAGGAATGGAAAATGGCTTGTTAGAGATCTCAGGAAGGCCAAAGCTTATCTTGGGAAAGTGTATAACAAAGCACCTTCTTGCTGCAAGGAGAGTTCTCTGCATAACAGAGAACTGTTTGAAAAGCTTCCAGCAACTTCTGAAAGGACCAGAGCCCTGCTTTCACCCCCCTTTCTTTGTTGACTGGAGTCAACCAAGACTTGAGACAGCCCAATAAGTAACTGCTGTCTCCTCACTGGATCTAATGGTCCTAACCCTTCTCATGGCAATGAAGCAATGGATTTTAAAGGTTAGTTTCAGACTGATTAAACACAGGATTGTGAATAATGTGCAGTACAGCACAGACTGGGTATAAATTGGAGAAGACAGAATAGAAATTCCAGGCCAAGAGAAAATGGAACCATCACGGTATAAATAGATATTACTTGGCTGAGGGAGATGCACTTACTCAACAGGGCTAAAATCCAGAGTTATGACAGTAAGTCTTTAATTGGCACACGAGCCAAGCTAATATGTTATACAATTACACAGAGCACCCTCCATAGGAAAGGAAGATGGATATCACTGCAGAGTCCTCTGGTATGAGATGTCTAGAGCCCAAAGCCTTGTAAGACTACTCCTTGAGCTTGCTGCTGGCAGGCAAAGAAGCCTTTCCTCATATATACAGGGGTCCCAGATTTAGGAATATCAAGGCATGATACTGGGGAGAGGGACATCCAAGAAAGTGAGCTTTGGACACCAATAGATGCCATGAGGTTGTCATTTTACCTAGCTGTACAGTCCCAGCCCTTCAACTCCTTTGCTCTTTACCATCTCGTTACTTTCTCCTGATGCACAGGAAATCTCAAGCAGAAGACTCTGAGGATACAGGGGTGGAGCTATTTTTGGCATGAAAGAAAAAAAAGGAAGGATCTTATTTCCTCACTCATTTTGATAACGACAAAATTCCACGTAGTTTGCAACTGGGAAAAAAAAAGCTTCCCAAACACAACCCAGTTGAAGTTCTTTGATGATTAAGTTTAACATTAGAGAAGTCATTTCATAAGCTACTCTTGTGCAAAATTGCCAACTGTCATAGCCACGCTCCCACCTCCATTAGGACTTTTAAAACATTTTTTACTTTAGCAGCTTTCATGAAACACTCCAAATTATGATTTTTTTCATGATTGGTTAAATTGAGATATTATATACTGAATACAGTGGTAAGTTTAATTTTATTACATTATAATAACATAAATGAGGTACAAAAAACATGCATAAAATTCATCAGGCACCATAACACTTCTTAGGATGAAGAGAGCACAAGGCAAAACTGAAGTTCTTGCCTGACCCAAGGACCAGGAACATGGAGAGCTAATAGAAACGCTGATCTGTCATTTTTGAGAGTTTAATTTTAGGGGAGAGATTGAAGCTTAATGAGAAAGTTTGCAGGGGCATTACAGAGCTATCACACCTCAAAAGACAGCAGCCCTAGCATCTTGTCAGAAAGGCACAGTGCTGCTGCAGGAGCAGAGGAATCACGTTGGTGGATCCTCTGCTGTTTTGTGGCTTTTGAAATCTCATATTTCACAGAGACACATGACTGCAGTAGATGATAGACCTTTTCCCCCCCCACCCTCAGTATTAGCTGTGACATACATGGACATAATATAGGTGATGGGAAGCTCTTTAGACAGTGACAAAGCAGAGCTGAATGGTTCTAAATAGGCAATTTACTTACAGGATATAATCAGAGGAATCACACAGAAAAATTAGTGCACTTCAATCAGCAATATCCAGGGAACATGCATTATAAAAACATATTACCAACATTTCAAGCCTAAATGTAACAGCTTCTGACGAATGATTTACTCATTTAAATTATACAACTTGAGCACTTGATTGGTTATAAAAATATAGATACACACACTCTATATTAGCGGGCTGTCCTACTCTTTGCATTTGAGCAGTGACAACGCTATAAAGCACAGCAGCAATTATTTACTTTCACCTCAGACTTGTTTGCTTGCTTGCTTGCTTTCAATATGAGAGTTTTGCTGAGGACATAAAGTTCAGCTCAAATAACTCAAGTAAACAAAGCCTCAGCAGCAGCACCAGCAGAGCTTTTCCCCCCTCGCCCCAGACCAGCAGCCCAGTTGCACCTGCAGAGCAGACTGGAGCACCAAGCCCTTCCCAGGAAGACCGACTGCTCTTGCCTCGTACTCCTACAAATCTTCAACAGGCTCACGCATGTATGCCATCTTTCATAGTGGGGCAGAGAACCAGGAA
Organism: Cepphus grylle; assembly: GCA_013401065.1. NCBI lineage: Eukaryota > Metazoa > Chordata > Aves > Charadriiformes > Alcidae > Cepphus > Cepphus grylle. The sequence continues at coordinate 14,111,141 of VZUD01000103.1, forward strand.
ATACTGGCAAGACACAGACAGGAGAAACAAGGCGGAATGTCTATGCCCCAGTGACTGCGCATTGAGCGTTCTCCCTCATTCAGAAAGTTGCAGATTTGCTCCATTTCAGATCTTTGCTGCCTGGCCATGACCAACCACTCAGCCTTCCCCCATCTCCTTGCACCTCACACAGATGATAAACTTTATAGCTTTTTCTCCAGCTGCATTGCAAATGGTGCTATACTTGATATGAGAAATGAATGCTCTTATGTAGTACTGATTTGCAGACAGAAGGAATCAAGAAGGGGGTTACTGATACAGATCCAAGCAACTTCATCCCAAGAGGAAATGCAATCACTATAATTCCCTTTCCTAAACTTAATTAGATTAATTTTGTTTAGTAAGAATATTTTTAAAAAGCACCTGCTTAATTCTCTCCCTAACAACCCCCAGAAAAACCATATGTATATTAAATACATACATTAGTATGTGATAACCAGAAAGTGTCTACTTCCACCTCACCAGCATGCTTGAAGACACCTTTCTTTAGCCCATCAGTCGTATTAGCACTCCTGTCATGCAAAGTCAGACACATAGAGGCAAAAATAAGAGGAAAGGACATAGGCAGAGAGATCAGGCTAACTTTAACATTTAAAAAAAACCCAAAAGACATAAATGCTAATTTTAAGAATCAATTAGAAGTGTAAATAAATATAAGTAAGGTCAAGTATCATTTAGAATCAGATCTGTGAATACTGCAGTTACCTAGACAACATCTGCTTCTTTTTCTATTTAGGATTTCATCCATGTAAAGTGGCATAAAAAGTAACTGAGGTTTTCAAAAGTTATTCAGGTTTCTTTAATGGAAGCCATTAGAAACATATGTATACACACATACATACATTAAGTATTGTCTTAAGGGGAAAATGTCAGATTTTACACACAAAAATATGCATTTAAAAACCTCAAAATACCATTTCACTAATTGAGAATGACAAAAACCCCACAACTTTAACACCTGAAGTTAATGCCTAGGCCAAACTAGTCACCAAAATGATTTCAATAGAGCGATTAACATTTGAATGATTTATGTCTTGGATAACTAAAGCCAAATCATGAATAAGTTTTATTCATCTTGGCACTTCAGATTTCTCTGAAAACAAATAAAAGCCAAACCAAGAAATAAGGTTACTGCATCATGAAAATCTGTTAGGAGCATCCAGGAGCGTGGCACATTGGCACGACCCATTCAGTTTCAAAATCCAGCAGGGTCTGCGCTGAAATATTCCCGAGTTAATGGAACGGTCAAAATGAACCTCCTCTTGGACCTTGCATAATGGAGCAGTGTAGGCAGATAAATGGTATGACTGAATTCAGCTTCCTTCAACGGTAATATTTACTACTGTTAAAATCTTTCAGCTTAAAAAGAAATTGCTCAAAGGCAAATTTGTATCCAGGAAGACAGATTACTGCATTAATTGAAATTCACTAATTTGCTCTTGCTGCAAAATGAAAAGAATAGCTATCAGATTGGAGCAAAGAACAAAATGAAATTTCTGAGACATTAATCTTTACAAGATGTTAAATTACTTGTAAAGCCTCAAGAAAAACAAAGGAATTAGACTATCATTTTCTCAAGAAACGAGAGTGACTGATCTAATTGGATCATGTAACATACTGAGGACATAATTCTTCAGTAAGTTCGGTGAATGAGTCAGTGAGGTTCCATAAGGACAGCTGTCTTGTCATAGACAAGCAATAAAAAGAAACATATACTATTTTTCTCTGTCATCTGTTAGTTTTGCCTATTTCATTTCCAACCTGGTCTTGAGCAATATCTTGCGACACTGAAGAGCGTATGAACAGAACTGCGCGTGGGTTTTGGAGCAAGGTGATAGAAAGGTTTTGTATAAACTTATGCAGTCAAATATCTCCCTAATTACGTGGAAAATAGAAGCAGCTATTTCCATATTGATATTAAAAGTGGATAAAAGCTTGGCTTATAACTATACTGGTGATCTCAGCCCATCTGGATAATTACTGTATATATCCTAAATCCACGATAATCAAATTTCATTGTCTGGATGTACTTCTAAATCTTAATTATTCATACCATTCAAATCAGAGACTATTAAAATCTTCACTATGAACTAGTTTTATTTTGCCATTATGAAGAGAAAACACGCCTGTCCTTTTTATCTCTTTGAAGAGATACCTTGCTTTGTGTTACTTAAGTGCAAATTATGGGTTGGAAATTGGCGTGTAATCATTTTCCGGTAGCCCTGTTCCATGGTTTGTTGGTTGTTGACCAATGACTTTCCTAGATTTTTATTATTTTTTTTTTTAAATATTAAGAGTTTAGGAAACCTTTCCTCACCACATCTGTTCGTTTTCTTGAAACCTTTCATTAAGCATTTTCTTCTCAAAACAGTGTCAACTGTTAAAACACCACTAGCCACAACAGCAGGAGTTCCATCTGGGGAGAAATTGGTGGCTTTAACATTTGTTTTCATAGCCTGTCAGAGGGAAAAGGAGACGTGAGGAGGAGCAGCTTTCCCCAGTCCTTTGCCCAAAAGCATAAAGGCAAGGAAGTGGGAGCCAGGTGGTGAAGGTGCCCATCTCCCCTTCCCCCTGGCTCTGGGACAGCAGGTGCACTGCATCAGCTGATGGCACATCAAAATTACCGCGGCAACATCTAAAGACAGACATTTAGTGTCTTTCCTAATCTTCATTTGCTCAGCTACTCAGGTTCATCCCCAGCCTAAAGCTAAGCCATGACTGCCTCGAAGGGTTCTGTCAAACCACAAGGCTCCATGGTTACTTCCACAGAAAACTCAGTGCTTCAATTGGGGTAATCTCCTAATGTTTCGGAGATGCAAGTTATGTCTATGCAGACCAAACATCCAGCTTCTGAATTGCAGCTGCACCTAAAATGCTTTGTGCTTGCATTTAAAATTCTCCAGCCCTTGAGAGCGAGCAGGAGGCACCCAGGACCAGCCAGGCATAGCCAAGACAGTTCCAGTTCAGCGTAGGCATCATATAAGACTAGATTATTGTCAAAACACAGAGGAAAGATCATGTCAGCAACTTCTCTTACATGTGGGAGCATGATTGAGCATGGTGAGATATTTAAGAATCACATGAAGAAAATCACAGCATTGTCACAGTTGCATTTTAACCTCATACACAGCAATGATTCACTGGGTGTATTTTCTGCATACAAGGCTTTTCCTTTAAAAGCACATTTTTCCCTGAAAAGTTTGGATAAACAGCTTTATTAACTAAAATTAAGGCTGCCAAATGATATTTAGTACTCTTCCAGAATGACAAGTTAAGCAGTATTCAAGTAGAAAAACTGCATTTCCCTCTCACAACTCTGGTCACTTCAAGCAATGTCCAAGAGCATTTTATTGCCCATTTCCCTTTACCCATGGAAATAAGCCTCTGTACAATAAGCTTCATAGGTCATGTTGATTCCCACAATGCCATCAGCCCACTTTACGTTAATGCTTCCCAATTACCCTTCATTTCATCTGAGATCTTACTGATCTTCAGCTTAGCCACTGGAGAGGTCTACAGGAGGCTCACCTCCGCATCTGAGCAGTCAGGACTTTCAACCAGTACTAAAGCAAGACATATTGGGTCTTCTTGGATGCAAGGCACAGAAACACAAAAACATTAAGTCGAGAACCTGAGAGTCACAGCACTGCCACACATCCTCAACCAATCTGGCGGCGCAGTTACGCCCAACGCGAAGAGAACCCCCTGTGTGCACCACCAGCTTCAGAAGGTGCAGAGAGTTGGGCCAGTCCCTGCGAACTTCAGGATTTTTAGATGTTTGATTCTTCCAGAAACTGATATCATAAATAAGTACAAGCTTTTACCAAACAACCTTTAATACATTTAATGACAGAGCTAGGGCAGATATAGCCAGAGCGCAAAGTGTTTTGCATGCACATGTAGAGAGAAACAGCCTGCAGGCAAAGGCATCCTTCTGTCAGATCCAGCTCTGTCCCTCCACAGGGAGGCAGGTATTTTGGGAAACACACGCTACAGCTCTTGGCTGTATTTCTTTCATTTTGCATCACTTAACATCTCAGACAGGTTTTGCTTTAGCCATCTGCTGAGGGTACTGTCCACAGGTGTCATGATGGAAACACAGCTGATGAAGTTCAAAGTTTGAACAGAAACACCTGATTTTGTATTGGCAGGGCTCATGCTGACAGAAACCAGATCTCCAGAAAGCAGTTGTGGCTTGTTGAGTGTAGCTGGCTTACAGGCAGGGCTTTCCTACCTGCCTAAATGTTTAATTCCAGCTCTTAGCTATTAGTACTTCTGTGAGTTCTTATGACACAAATGGCACAGGAATTGCACCCTTCATGGAAACCTCATGTGTTTCAACTAACAAATTGGGATTTCAGACTGCCACATCTCAAGGAAAATTACTTCCCTCTCTCAGGGTGCTTGCAGTAAGAGTCAAAAGGAATTAAAAAATTAAACAGGTATGACTCAAATCTCAACAGAAAGCCACACTCAAAGTCACCTATGGATCCTCCAATTCCCCAAGTCATTTACACTTCATGCAATTGTTTCAAGCACATTTCTCCCAGAGCAAAGCATTTGTTTCAAGCATGTCCCTCCATTTTATTGTTCTAAACCAGTCTTTATACAAGCAAACGCATTTTTTATTTATACAAACACAAAAAGTCACTTGTCTGCTCAAGCCCTCCACAAGGATCTTCAGCTAACCTCAAGGTCACCTTTGCTGTAGGCAGCCCATCGCTTGGCCTCATCTTGTCCACCTGCATGACATCAGGGCAACCTGCCAGCCCCTACCCTCTCCTTCTAGCTTCTGCATTTGAGCCCTTAGGAGCACAGGCACAACTATATGTATATATATATATATATATAAAGTTATTATTTCTTGCCACCTTCCCCAGAAATATTAGAGATGAAAGCAAAAACCTGTGCACTATGCCAAAAAACTAATAGGCACCACACCTACATCAAAGTCGCCATCACACAAAGAGAGGGACCTCGCAGCCCCGAGCATCAATCTGGTCACGGCTGAGCCTCACAGTTTTACAGAGAGCTTTGCTGTGCTAGAAACCAGCTTTGATTGTTTGTTTTTTCAAGGCTGAAGTTTAAAATGTTTGGTAGTCACTTGAAGCTGTAGGGCTTGATTTTTGCCTTTATTGTCAAGGCTTTGAGATTCTGAGTAACATAGAACTGACCCTTTAAGTCGCCTAGTGTTCTGATTAGAAATACTGCAGTTATCCATGGGGGGAAGGGAATGACTATACAACTTGAGGCTGATGCTGCAAAAACATTACATTTTTCACATTAAAATGCAAAATGCCTGAATTTTGTTTGGAGCAACCACACAATTGGTTTTCATTTGCAGTTATGCGAGAACAGGCAAACAAGACATTCTTCTTAATATTTGGTTACATTTGTATCCTTTTATGTATTAACAGCCCCATAACATTTACCTACACATTTATTTAAAAATCTGCTTGCTGAAACACAGACAAAAACAACATATTGCACTTGTGAAAGCCCAGAGATTAACACAAACTTAACAGAGTTCTTAGTCAAGTATTCACTTCTACAGCACTGAACACGCAGCCCATGCGCCAGGAAAAGCACTAGGTCTTTTCATCTGTTGCAGAAATAACTGTTCTTTAAAACCGCTCACTTCAGTTCTTATGCAAGCAGAAGACTCTTTGAAGTGAAATAAAGTTTTACAAAACATAGGCTAAATAAAGATCAGAGAACCTGAGAAGTCTCTAGTATTTTTATCTCTTTCTGTACCACAGAAGATAAAGCCTACATCAGAAGTCACTTCAATAACCTTCCAGACAAGCAGCAGAAACACTTTACAGATGAGGAAAAATATTAACCTCTTGAGAAAAAGAAGATTTCATAAAAGATGCAAAGAAGAAAACAGGCACCCAACGCTTACCTGGCAAAGGACTGAAGCTGCACTGGTTTGTTCAATGCCTTCAGCAGACAGAACCCCAAAGTTGCACTCGGCAGCACAGACCTGACCAGCTCCTCGAAGTCTTTCTCTCCCACCCACTATAGCACAGAACAAACACCACACAGCCCTTCTCTCTGACCCTAGAAGATATGACTAGCTAATGACTTCAGCTGCAATTAATGTCCAACTTCTCAGGCATCAGATTACCCCTGCAGAGACACCTGTGAACCCTCACACCTTTAATGAATTTACCTCAGTAAATAACTCTGCTGAGAGTCCTCAAGTAGTAGCAGAGCCTAGTCCGCTCCCCGTGTGCTAGAAGACCTTATACTTAACTCCAGAAATTTGTGAGGAGAGTCTGCTTTTATCTAGAGATGGGAGAAAGGGACTTTCTCAACTTTTATATGGTTTTCCACTTTCAAACACGTAAACAGAGACTCCAAAGTCATACCTTAATCTCTAAATAAGCTGCACTTTAAGGCAGTTGAGTCATGTGTTTTGTCAAAGCTTTGTCAGCATTTTATTGAAGAAATTAAACAAAAATAATTTTTGAAATAAAAAAATCCAAACCCCAACTATTTCTTCCCCGAAAGATCAGTTGAACAAAACACAGCTACCAACAGTTTTCCATCTCCTCATCTGGTTCCATGTGCGAAGGAAAAACTTTCAGTGTCCTGGGATCTGTTTAAATGCAAACTCTCAGTCAGCTGTAACTCACACCTACAGAGGTTCAGCACTTGGTCCTGAAGAAAACGGCCCACTGAATTTCTGTTGAACATTGCCAATTCTAATACATTTCAGACTTTGGTGTGTCACTCAGTTTTTATTCCTTAGTGCACAAGTCAGATTTTATTTCTTCTGTTTTGATTTGAAAAAGAACCACAAAATCCTGTAAACTGTAAATACTTGTTTTGAACTGAAGGTTTTTCATTGTCAGTCTTCAGCAGAAGGCTGGTACTTAAAATAAAAAAGTGCTTCATCTGTGTCTAATTGCCATTACATTACATCTTGCCCACATGCACTCCTCGGTGAGAGAGACTGACAGGTAACCACTCAGAAAAGCAAGCTCTGAACATGGCACATCAGCAACTCTGAGAAGGAAAAATATCGAGCCTGGGACTAAGGCAGAGAGTCTTGCCTTCAGCTGTGGTTAAACCACGTCTTGCTTTCCTGAATTAAATCATCTTTAAATGTTCCCACAAACTTGCTGAAGCATTTAATTCATGATGGCAAGATTACAGTATAGATACGTATAGCAAGGTTTTGTAGTTGCTTTTCATGTCATTATTTCTAATGTAAGCCATTATTTTAGCTAACATACGGTCTAATGGGTTTGAAGCCCATTTACTGCATTAAAAAAAAGCTGTGTAGCTATCTTATTACCAAGATAGGGTTTCTTCAATGTATTATCAATTGCAGAGATAAGATTCGTATGATTTACTGCATGGGGACTTTCATCAGTGTGGATTATCTGGTAAGGAATGAGATCACCCTGCAGTCTTTTACTCTCTCCCCTGCCTGGCTGCCTACTTTCATGAAACCCGTGAAGACGTAATAATTTTGACATGTCTGCCTATGGATTAAACAGTTAAGGTGCGGACACACACACAGAGTACGGTCATATAAAGTCTTCTCTCTTCAGAAAACCACGAAAGAGCCCCCACCATCTGCTGTATTAGGTTGCAGACATCATAACTTCCCTACAGCTGATCTTTGCCGTGACTGCATCCCAGCAAAGCTGTAGGTAACTCCTGCAGGACCAGAGCAATGCATCTTGTCGAAAGGCAGATGTGTCAATCGACTCACCAGGCGAATGGACGCGACTGCCACAGTCACCCCACAGCCATCCGCTGAACATTGGGCTGTTGGGCTGCCCTCCAGGCCACCAGGCACACATTTGTAAGCGTTGAGCCTAAAGAAAGTCCAGGAGTGGTCCCTGACAGGGTGCAGTACGATGTACTGCCAGGGTTTTTCAGGTGGCACAAGAAATGCACAGATCTAGATACACTGAGTTGCAAATATGGGATCTTTCCACACTGCAGCTTACTTTGCCTGCTGAAGAAAACAAGAAGGGTTTTATTATTTCTTAGGCAGAGAGCAACATATTTCATGCTGTTTATTCCTTCTGATGAAAATATATTTTAAATAGTTTTTATTCAAAAGGCAAGCTAGGCTTTCAGTCTAAGGCAGAGAGAAAGAAGTATAAATTGTGATTACGTTTCACGCTCAGGAAATTTCAGCAGTTTGAGACATCTCTGGCGTTGTCTGGACTGACTTGCTGGAAGCTTTGCCTTTCTCTCTGTCAGCGTAACCAGGTGCTGCCTCGCAGTACTCCCCACCCACAACCCCACTCCCTCCTGCAAGCAGATATTCAGGCACAAATCTCATCGTAAGGAGCAGCAGCACAGACCCTGAAACGTTTTCTCTTGGCATCCAATTCACCCCGGAGGTGAGAGGCTGTTTGAATAAACTCACAAAAATTGCAAACCCAGTTTTTTAAAAAACTTACTTCCCCATCAATGAAAGCAACCTGCCAGTGGCAATTAATAATTATAGATATATATTAGTAGTAAATAAGGGATAGACTAACCATAACCTGGAAAAACATGTCTTTGCCCTATTCTTGGTGGCACTTTTATAATGAAACTCCCTTCAAGACACTTTTTTCCTTCCTCTCTGTACCTTTGTATAAAAACAAGCCAAAAAAAAAAAACCAAACAAAACAAAGAAAAAGCTTTGGGTTTAGTCTTGCAGTTTCTTTAGGGAGAGGTAGAAAGACATAGGATGGTTCAGTGCAGTCCTCTTGTAACTTGGCAATCTCTGCAAGCAGCGCTGACCCAATTCAGCCCTTTCAAGAACAGACAGCATTTTGTTGAGCTTTACAATCCATTACATGTGTTTTAGATAAACACGTAACAAAGAAAAGAATAAAAAAAAAAAAAGAAAAATCTTGGGTGGCACCTGAGGCCAAAGAAAGAAGCACTAAATGAAAGCAGGAAATTTACTAGAACCTCGTTAAAAAGCCTCGGCTTTTTTTCTCTTTATGAAAGAGAATCATACCCATATATTGTACTCAATTAAACTGTTTTTCAGCCAGAGTGAAAGCTCAGCCTCTTACTTAAAAAAACTGGTTTCATAGCTGCTCAGAAACTTCTCAAAGGAAGCCAGGATCAGCTGAGATAAGGAAATGTGGACATTTCCACCTGTGTTTTTCACCATTTCCCAGCATACTAAAGCCTGGTTCTCCTTTGGATTGCCTAGTAAAATAGTTCTGGACTGGTTCTGATTCGCCCTTGCTCAACCCAAGAACCTGTCAGGGCACTCGACTAGTCCCTACAACCCTGCCCAGCCTCCCCCGGACCTGCTCCCAACCGTGCTGCGGGATGGGCCCTGTCCCAGCATCCCCGGGATCCCCCTCGGCTCCTGACCTTTGCTGCACCCCTGCAGAGGCAGCAGGGAGAGAAGAGCAAACCATCGCACTGTTCTGAGAAAGAAAATGCTAATAAAAGCAGAAGGGCCCATAAACTTATTGCCAAGTCTTCCCTTGCACCAGGCACAACACAAATCAGAGGGCTTTCATTCTGCAGAAGCACAGCTGGTTCTGCGTCTGCAGTTTAATCTGCATCAAGTCGCTCTAGGTGTCTCACCAGAGGATGTGCCCATAGTGACCTCAAAGAGAGCAGCAAAACTGCAAGGACAGCTGGCACTGCTTTTCTAACTGTACCATTCCCATCCCCAGCCCTCCTCTAGACACCTTTTCCCACTGATTTTTAAATATTTTTAATGACATGTAGGTCCTACTCTAACAACGTCATGAAGTGATAGGGCACCTGCCCCCAGGTTCATAGCTGCCAGACAAATAGTGATGATGATTTAAATGGGAAAAGACACAAAGTGATAGAAAAAGCTTACTGGGTGCTGAAGTTTGTAAATCTTACTGTCAAGGAACATGTTCACTACGCAATTGGTAAGTTACCCGGTGAGTGAAAAGAACCGGGAGTATCTCTAGCCCCGACAATTTCATGCCAGAAGTGGAAAGCAATGTTAAAAAGGGGCCCTTCAAAAAGCAGAACTTTGACAAAAGAGCATCACTGGATACCTGCATGTTGTCCTCTGTTGTGGACATTTCAAACCATTGAACATATGCAACCACTGTGCTTGGAAGGTAACTCTTATTGTGATTCACAGCAATGATCTACGTGAAGATCTGGGGGTGACCTGCATGACCCGCGCACTACCCTTCCCACCACCCGCGGCTGGCTGTCCATCTGCTGCTCCTTCTCACCCCCATCCCTCCCAGGGAGCATTTGAACCATCCTTGCAAAGAGGAAAAAAGGTCAACAGGACAAACAGAGAAGGGTATGGTGGTTAGGTCTGGCTTGTTTTCAAATGCAGAAAACCAGTGAACCCATGACCACCAGTAAAGTATTAACAAAGGTGATCTGAGACAGGAAGCCTCCACTGGTGCCTCTGATTTTGTAATGCTAGCCTTCTGTTTCCTTGGCTTTATTACAAATGCTCCCAAATCAAAATATTCTGTTTTGTGTCAAGCAAAATATTTTCTTCTATGCAGAACAGTATATGTGCTTGTTTATTCCAGAATCAATAAACTCAAAACCGATCTTAGCTGATCTTATTATATTGATCTTCAAGGCCTTTTCACCAGTTTGGCCCTCACATCATCATCACATTAATAGCCATATTATTCTTGCAACCTTAGTGCAGATTCACCAAGATATACTCCCTGAGTGTCCAGCTCAGTTAAAAATCACTCTGCATATTCATTTTCTTAACCTCAAGCAAGTACCTGACTGGATCAAGGCCTAAATTGAAAAACAGGGTGATCTTCAGAACTGGTTTAAGGATAACACAGTGAAGCTATATGAAAAAGGATGGAGGAAGAGAATTATATCTTCTTCCTTTTACTAAAAAATGTAAAGCTATTTATAATTAAGAGCCACAAAAGCTCTTGAAATAAATTTATTTTAAAAGCCAGTTATTCTAATTGCAGCTTTCCTTAAATAGGGAAGACTTTATATAGACAGTTTATAATATAGTCATTGACACAGAGAAAAATTGATTTACATGATAAAGAATTTATTTTAGTAGCACTTGCCAAAACTGTTTGGCTTTATTATTAAATTAAGTCCCTGTGAACGTTATACTTGGTTATACCTTGACCACAGCAGGGAACAGATGCCTGCTGTCTTTCTGGTTGCGAGAATAAAAACCTCTGAAAGCACTTTTATCTGCCAGGGAACAGCTGGTAATTTCGGACACATCCTTCATTCAAACGCCAGTTCAGAGAATTCTTAATATAAAATGATGCCTCTCAGGAGAACCTTTCCACCCAATGTTTAATGTACTTGCTAATGCAGTTCAACTTATGTTTTCTAGCCAAAATAACATATACAAATAATAGCTGTATACCACGGCAATTTAAACCAGTTTCTGATTTGTCTGAGAAAGATCCAAAAGCAGAGAGCAGAAATTTGAATGAGGTGGTGAAGACATGCATGGAAAGTGTTGCTGCTCAGAAGCTGTGAAGAGTTCAGGACAGATGGATGATGATTACAGAATTGCAGGATTAAAAGAGTTAGAAGAGCTTCAATACTGCTCATACATCTGCCTGCTAATTCAGACTCTCTCTCCACATACAGGTAGCCACCTCAAATGCAGACTTGAAAGGAAGGTCGAGGCCCTTTACAAGAAGACGTACAGGCTAGAAACAGCAGAATGATAGAAATGGCTATAAATTCTTTATACAGTATACTCCTGTTCCAGTAAACCAAATAGCTTGGTTTTCTTAATCATTTATTCCCAACTCTCACGTTTCTTGTGTTGCCTTTTCCACCTTTCATGGTTGTAGAAGACAAGTTCTTTGAGTGGCTTAAACTGATTTCAGCTCTTTGGAACTGGCCACTGATAGTCAGTGCCCTGTCCAAACCTGGTCACTCCAGAGCTAACTTAAGCTATGCTTTTCTGGGTGTTGATGAGGCTCCTTTTCCAACTGCGCTGCAAATGCCACTTGCCCTTCTTACTCCCACCCAGGTATTGCTGAGTAGGATAATTTCTAAATATTTTCATGCCACAGAATATCTTCTGTGGGCTTCTGTTTCTTCTAGTGGAGTACCTGAGATGGCATCGCGTGATGCTCTGTGGTGACATTGCAGATAAAAGGAACACAGTTACAACAGCCTTTGCTTAAAGGCCCTCTGCCATTTACCTGCTTCAGGTGTGCAGGGAGCCGAGGCCAGAGGGATCCATATGGAGATCAGACTGACCGGTCCCTTCTCAGTCCCAGGTTTCTTTGAAACTGTTTGGAAGAGGCCAAAGTATTTAACTGAACCCACTAAGTTGTGTTCGGCTAAAACATCTTTTCCAGAAAGGCCTGAGGACATCAAACAGTGAGTTTACCTGTTCCTGGAGCAATATGCTGCTTAAGCCTTCTAAGTCTAAAAAGCGATGCCTAGTTTCCCATTTGAATCACCTTGATCTCTGTGCTCCTTATTGTTGATTCAAGTCTTGCATTTTTCATTAAACACAACATATTGGTGTCTGATACGCAACCCTGCAAAGGTACTCGGACACACTATATTCCAGAAGCATTCCTCCCTTCTGTAAGTGTGACCTGGCACGCATTGCTGCTAGATGCTGAACTTTGCATTTTTTTTTGCATTTAAAACACATTTCAGCTGAATGGGCTCAGCTTAGCTCTGTGATTTACCTCTCCACAAAACTTAAGAACCAGAAACTTTGTAAAAGATTTCATATACCCTTCTCTGTTGTTTATAAAAAACACTGAGTTGTATCAGACCCAGCACTAGTTTTTACAGCTCCATTGGAAATACTGCAGTTCAATAATGATTTTCCACTAACAACAACTTTTGGGGATCTGCCAGTCCGTAGACCGTTTCTCCTAGGCTTTGCTACTATAGTGATATTTCTTTTTATTTGGTTGGTTGGTTCGGTTTGAGTTTTGGTTTTGGTTTTGTGGGTTTTTTTTGTTAAGTGACACAATGAAGTCCCCGAATACTTAGAAATTGCTGAGATGCCTTTGAGAAATATTAGTGAACAGCATCTCTAGCTCCGTTTACAGTCCATAAGAGAAAGGCTCCTTCTCAGGATGTTCTCTCATATAAAAGTGTGTGGGTGTATTATGATGTAGCAAAATGCACGAACAAGGGGCACCTATAAACTCCCTCATTAAAACATTCAGCATCTAAGTGCTGCTACCACTTGAACTGCCGCTTCAGACTGAAATTATCCTGCGAGTCCTACAGGCACTTTAACAGAGGACTTTTTACCTGATGATGATTTTGGTTTCGTGACAAAGGCAAACTAGTCAGTGCACAAGGATACAGTTGAATTTCCATGCCTAACATACTGGCACATGAATGAGAAGTTAACCACCCTGGTTAGTGAAAATGACTCAAGCATGGTGAGATCAGGCTGCCCTGGGAGAGGTGAGACTTTGGCACAATGAGATCCCAAGTGTGGGAACCCAGTGCTGGAGCATTGGCTACGGGAGCGACATCACGCTGCTCCGTACACACGCTGGGGTAACTCCACCTGGTACGATAATGTGCTCTGGCACCCATGTTGGAGAGGCAGATTGGGACACTGTCTCTCAACTGTACAGAGAAGCTGCCAGGCTGATCAGAGACTGAACTGAGATGGAATTTTTCCTCTACTAGGAGAATCTTGCTTTGCAATCTTATATCCAATGATGTCAGATATAAGGTCCAGACTGGTTCTGTAAATTGCCATGTTTCCCCGGTATTTAATAGATCATGCTATTAAAAAGTATAACGCTAATTGGTTTACGCTACAGATACTCCCCCAGAAAAGTTGATAATTCTTTGGTGTTTGGGACGAAGCCAGAATGTAACAGCCTCCTGCACCCTCAGCCCCGCTCAGGGCTGCAGTGGAAGAAGGAACGTCCCCTCCCGCCTGGAAAGGTGTAAGCCGCATGCGGCACAACAGCCTTTTCAGACATTTCCTCACTGACAGGAGTCATCGTGCAGGCTCTCTGTGCCCTTCAGAGAAAGGTGCACAGCAACGGGCTAAAATCCTCGAGGGATCAGCGCAGAGAATACAGAGCAAAACCAAGAGTGTGTGTTTTCTGCAAATCCAAAAGCACCCCAGGGACTGGTTGAAGGAGAGGCAACAAAACTAATTTCACACTATGAAGAAAACTCATGCACTGTTTGTGTCTTCCAACAGCCATTCTTGTTCATAAAAAAGGTCTGTCTACTGTTCCTTGCATTTGTGTTTGTTTGGTTTGAATTGTACTTTGCCTGTTTAAAATGCACATTGTGGAAAATTTCACTTGATTCTCCGATCCCCATTTCCAACAGCACTAAGACCCTGTCAGAGCTAGAGAAAACACTGACAAGAAAAAATACAATTGGCAATAGGGCACCTTGGAGCGAATGAAAGTTTTTTTCCTTTCCCTGCACGTGTCACACTGACAAGATGTTCCAGACTCCTTTGGAGCCAGCTTTGGCCAAACACTCCGTAGGACAGTGTCCGTAGTTCTGACACTGAGGCCAGCAGAAGTCTGCATGAGGAATATCATACCAACAGTCACCTTCTCTCTCCCGTACGGGACTCACTTCTGTGGCAGGTTCAAATCTAATTATTTTCCAGAAAATAAAACAGTTGTACCTGGAATTGTTGGTGTAAGGCCAGCTCAGTTCCAGGATTCTCAAATTCACTAGCAAACAGTGAAATACCATAAAATGGGAATTCTAGATGTTACCAAAAAAAAAAAAAAAAGAGTGCATTAAATTTGGAAAGAATTTATGATTTTCAGACTCTTAAAGTAAATTATAACACATAGTTACAGCCCCTTTCTAATTGTTTACACCTGATTTTGAGTTCAGACTGCTTCTTCCTCCACGACATAGAGGGAAATTCTCCTGAAGATCCCATTACACCATATAGTGTAGCAGCTATAATTAAATGAGAGGAAGCCTGATCTGTGCTCTGGGACACTTGCTCATATAAAAGATTTGTGAGTAATTGGCTTAACTGAGAACAGCTGTAAAATTATGCTAACAAATCAGACAGCAAAGATTTGGCTACCAAAATAGAATTTGGAGTTTAAAAGTCTTTTTCTTCCCCAAATGCACACAAACATACACTTCAATTTGTTTACCTTTTTTTAAATGCTGAAATGTAAAAAGGCGTAATTTAAAGAAAATTCCAATAAATCTTGCCCGTAAACTGCCTCATATTAACTTCTTTTGACACATCAACATTTTCCAAGAATCCTTTCTTCCACTCATTAATGGAGATCTGAATCTCATAACGGAGCTTGAACTCTGTCAAGGAGAAAGTGTAGCTGAGACTTGGGACTCTCCTAGATTTTTCAAAGGTAGCCTCATGTAGTTTTTCTAGGAGTTTTAGTTAAATTGAAATAAATCCAATTACTGCCAAAGGTAACACTACAGGTGTGCTATACCACACCACACTTTTTAGCTATTTTTTGACTCAAAGATAGACTTTCTCCTACGTTTTTTCTAAGCTTTCTAAGAGAAAGATATTTACCAAGATGCACACCTCAGCACACATCAGATTGTAAGGGAATTCAAGCCAGAAAAATGCTTTGTACGTAAATTGTGTGAAGACAGAGATAAAGTAAGCCCCAAACCCTTTACTGGTGCAGGGCTTTGCATCATAATTTTATTTGTATATCACTTAACGCAAGCTTCTAAAGGGGAGATCAAACAGGCTGAGATGAAGGTGGAGCCATATGATCTCTTCTGGAGTATTTTTGCTTGCAGAGTGAAGCTAAGTGACCAAGGTCCACATTAGGGACAGTTGTTAGATCCACGTGAGCCCTTAATTTAGCATTGTTCCATGGGCACTAATATATTTGCCTTTTAAGTCCTCAGCTCAAGTAAACCAGCAACCATCAGTAGTTGGATAGAACGGACAGTCCTTGGCTTAACCTCGGAGCAAGGCTGCAGTAAGGCCCTTCAGCTGTCCTTTCCACCGCTCCACCCACCTGTTGGTACAACCAAGGAGAAGCAAAGCCTGTAACCAGGTATAAAAAAGGGGTACACGTATCCCACCCCCAGACACTGTAATAGAGCAACCACTCAGCCAAGTGTTATCAGGCAGCATCAGCAGGAGCTTCCTTGCTTTATGTACGCTTTCAACATACTTAAAGTAAAGCAAAAACTGCATTTGAAGTAAAGGATTTTCTTTGCAGAGTTTAATGCAATTTCTCCCTCCTTCTGCGTGGCTGTGTAGAAGGTAGCTCAGGAGACAGCTCTTGATTTATGGCCAGTATAAAACAGAGAAGGGGCCGCTGATGGGCTGCACACAACCTAATTTGTCTGGGAACCCCAAAAGAGTTTGCCAAACACTAGAAGATTGGCAGTTCTCACTCACCCTAGTGACAAGAATATGCCTTCAGCACTGATAAATATTCAGAGACTATCCGCTGCTGACTGCTGTTTCTGCAGAACTGCGCAGATTAACTCCACAGGGGGTCTGAGAGGGACACAGGCTTAAGGGATATAAAGTCTGAGATTTCAAGCAAGCCACAAGTTTAAGAATTCAGGGAGACTTCTCCCCGAAAGAGAGCCGTGAAGGGCAGTACAAATGTTGCACTCTCACAAGAAACTGCCTGAAGAATATTCAGAGGTATCCTTCACCACAAATCTACAGTTTTCATTTGCTCATAGCTACATTTCTATGTATATAATGTTTCTACAGACTTATCAATATGTCAATGCTTACCTGAAGAATGTAAGAACAGATGCTGGTGTCTGCCTCCACCTCAGAAACAGTGTCACAGGGTAGCAGCTGTTCCAAGCCGGGAGCACATTAGCTCTCCAGAAACATTAACTTTATTAACCGTTTCAGCACTGAGCACTTTTTTAGAGTTCTTGTCTGTAATTCCAACCTGCTCCCCATAACTCCTGACACAGCAAGGGCACAACTGGTCATCCACCACCAGGAAATTAGCAGGGAAAATTTCTGTTACCTTTTTTTGCATGAAGCCGTAACTGAAATTCTAGTATGAGTCAATTCAGCTATCTAGATAGAGACAGACAGACAGAAAAATAAAACCAGAGCTGAAAATTAAGTTTAGCCTGGCAAAAAGGGAAAGGGTATGAGTATTAGGCAGATCACATGGTAACTTTCCAGGGCAAGGTTATTTCCACTATCTTTCAATATAGTCAGCACGCGCTAAGAAAAGGCTGGTAACGCAGCAGAGGGGAGTGTTAGTTTTCATAGAAAACATGACTGGTGTGGGGTAATCCCCACATTCCTCCACTCCGGCTTTTTCATCCTCTTATATTTTATACCATTTGCTCCCTTGCCAGACTAGATAAATTTGGCTAGATGTGCCTTTGCTGCTGACTGTAATTGTCTTTGTGAAACTCCAGCCTCAACTCAGAGGCAGAGCTCAGTACTGATGGGCAGGAGGAGACACCTTGGCTTTGCTCCCCTGCATTCCTGGCTGTCCCCCTCTTCTCTTATATCACCTGTGGGGCCCCGTCACCAGCTAATCCTGCTCGCTGAACCAGCAGAAACCCACATCTCGTGCAGGGGCACCCACAGCAGACTATTAGCCCGAACGTCTGGAATCCCAGGTGTGACAAATCAAGATTTGCTTTGCAGGAGCACACTGCAGCTGCCCAGAAAGATCCACAGCAAGCTGGTTGTGCGTGCTGTGTTTGAGAGCAGAGACATGCAGTTTGTAATGCTGCTCCCTCATTCATCTGCAGCTGAAGATGATCATTGAGGTGGAATCTTGTGGACCAAGACTTTGACATTAGTAAGATAAGTAACGGGAGCTGTAATTAATGGGCTACCCTTGCTCTGTCCTCGAAGAGTCTGGTGACAGCATTTGCTGAGAACTGATTTTTTTTTTTTTCTAATGAAAAGATTTACCTTGAGTTTTATCTGCTAATATTGGAAAACTATGGCTGAAGCACATCTTGCAACAGTTCTTTTTTATTCTCTCTGCAGAGTGAAATTATGCTCTGGTTTACACAAAGTAAAAATTCACCTCTTGATCAAGAGAATTTTTATGTTCACTTACAGATTTTATTTACTGTTATGTATCCCTGGAGAGCCTGGAATCTCATAGTTAAAAACAAATGAAAATTACTTCCTTGGCTTTTTCTTACAAGCGCATAAATTTCATTCCACGTAGCAAATATTGGTCGCTAGAGAAAACACATTTAAACTTCCCCTGAGATTACAAAAGCTCCGCTAAAGCAAGAAGCTATTCTGTCACATCCAAAATGACATCTGAGCCCATCCCAGCCCCCTGTGAAGTGGCCAACGCTTCTCACGCCCTCCGAGTTTGGCCAGTGGCCCTGTTACACCACAGGGCAAGAGGTTGCCTTGGAGCCGAGAGCTCTGCCCCTGCTCACCCTTTCTAGCCCACAGTGTCAGGCAAGGGATTACAGTATGCTGCGAAGAAAGATGCCGGCAGCACCTCCAAATCAACGACCAGCGTCCCTGGTCTCCAGCAAGAGCCAGAAACAAGCTGCTGACAGCTATCACTGTTAAATATTTATATCAGCTATGCTTGCTGAGGTCCAGGCTGAAAGAGAGCACAGGGTATCCCTCCTCAGCGCAGCTGAGCTGATGGACGGGCTCAAGGCCCCATGGACCACTGCTCCCACTCCCCACAGGCCCGGCACCCAGCCGCATCCTCCCACACCTCCGTGCTCCTGCCGCAGCTGTGGTAGTTTGTCCACCCCCTCGCCGAGCCGATCCCCCTTCCTCAAACCACAGAAAGATCCATTTGCTTTGTTCCCGGGGCAGTTGTCTGTGGCTCCCCAAATAGCCTGTTGGGTGCCAGCATCGGCACTGGGAGTGAGAGAGGGACAGCAGGGGCACAGGACTTCTGTGTCTGACAGCAACAGGCCACTAGATCAGCTCGCCTTCATCACCGGG